>JBBPTV010000488.1:0-20871 GCA_038094275.1 Tubosaeta brunneosetosa | reverse complement strand
TCAGAAGCCAAATCTGCTGTAAGAACCTGTTTTCTGACTGTCTGATGACCTGATCAATCTGCTATGTCTTAATTCACTGGTGTCAGATAAAGCAGCTAACCCAGATTAATCGCAAGTTTGCTGATGTAGCTTTAAGCTCGTCCGCTTTGGCACCTTCACCTGACTGAACATGGAGGGCAAGCTTGATGGTAATGTAACACCCAAAAATTGTTCATACTGCCATTGTTCTATTTTGTCGTTATCTCTCCTATCATGCGACGAGTTCATCCGAAGTCCGAAGAGTATGGTGCTTCCAGTAGACTATTACGAGTAGAGTAGATGCATCGTTCCTGTCCCTGGCCATATTCAGTCCCCTAGAAAAAGGAAGAGATGGATACAAACAAAAAGAAAGTTTTCTTCCAACAAGCACGACTCTTTTTCTTTGTCGTTGTGGCTGTCTGTTGCACGATGTCGCCGATGGAAAACTGAATGTAGTACTGCCCACCGGGCGTGTGAAAGTTCTGTTGGCACTGGCAATTCACAGTGGATGTGTCATGAATGATCACTCGCACTACACCGCTGTTGTCATTTGCATCACCCTTACAGTGTAGGTGGCGGTGTGTAGTGTCATTCTATGTGCATAAGAAGCTGCTCCGTACGGAAAGGTGACCTACCAGTGCCACTCCCAACTCCGACACTCAGTAGTAAGTACTGTTTCAGTGAGTTGTAACCTGGATATCATGAAGCAGGGTATATATGCGCCTCCGACTCCCCCAAAAAGCCCTCCCTTCCCCGAGACAGCCAAACAGGATTGCAGTTAGGATGGGAGTAAAATAAGCCAGAGCTCTCCGGAAGAACGTACAAGTACAACAAACGTCGAAAAATACATACAAGAACGCGTTTGACGTTGCGTCCACTGCCGGCATCTAGAAGAAAATACATGCCTACGGCAAGTCCAGCAGGTGCACGCTCTGAGCAGCCCTATACAGATACCCACACATCGAACGAGCGGACCCCGTCGCTACACGGCCTCGAGCGCTGGCGCCTTGTCCTCAGAATGTCTCCCATCCGTATCCGCGTCCTCTGCGGGGAACGTCGCGTCGACGTGCGTGTGCACCGTGTGCGACAGTGCGACCTGGATGCCGCCCTGGGGGAAATAGCGCAGGGGGTGGGCCACGTGGGATGTGAGGGGAGCCCCGTTTGCAGGAATGGCAGACCGCACATGGATGTCTCCTGAGCGGGGACGCGTATGGTGACTATGTGCCTCGTCATTGGCGAGGCTGGCAAGGCCGACTCGGACGATGACGGACGAGAACTGGCGTTTTCGAGGGGCGTGTTTCGTGCGAGAGATGGAGGGGGGGTGACGAGTAGGAGGTAAGCATTGGTGATAGAGGCCTACTCAGGGCCCGACGTACCACAATACCCTAGGGGAGTGATCACTCAGCGTTCCTGAATGGCATTTTTATCAAGATCGTACTTACGATTATCGAGGGTAACTAGAACGAGGAACGAACGAGAATTAGTTGGATCACAATTATCCAAGCCTTAATTGCTCACAATATTGAGGAGCACTAGCAAAAGTGGGGATTTTTTTGCAAAGGCGATTAACATTACGAGAAGAATAAGCGGGTAAACGGAGCCTATGCGATAGTGTCGTTTCTTCGATTAGGGCAACGACAACGATGCTTTCCAACTCACCAGATTCGACGATCATTGCCACCAAGCGAGGTAAATGTTCTCCACCCCCTTTTACAAATGGCGCAACGGCCCTTTGAATCTCCAAAATCTTGACCACAATGAGGGCTGACGATCGTGAGAACCTAGGATAGAAAATCAGGGAACCAACACCACGCACATGTACAGATGACATTCAAAGTGAGGGCGAGGACACCGAATGCTTTGATATACGTAGAAAGGAGACCTGTATACGGGTTGTCCTCTGAGGTAACGGAACTCAGTGTGTACACCACCAGGATACCGGTCGCTGTACTCGTTCTTGAATACATCTCCAGAAACAGACGAGAGGGTCACTTACCAGTGTCAGCCAAGAACAGTAACAAAGGAACGAAATTAACGAAATAATTTCGATTCCATAGGACGAATGAGCGATACAACTGGATTTGCGTAGCGATTACAGTCAGTGACCACATAGAAGATGCAAGACTCACGATTAGCGCATCCGATACAAGAGTTACTGCCACATACACCATATCCTTCACAATGTTTTGCCACCTATCATAGACGCCGTAGTATATGCTGGGATAATATGGAGTCGCCATATTTGATGTGAAAGCATCCATGCAACGAAAGACGTTGATCACCAGGTGCTTCAAACTCATGCGTGAACTTCTGGCGGTGGAGTAGAAGATAATGTTATGTAATTACTTACCGCAGTGACGAGGACGAATAATGTGATAGCCGTCCCAAGGAGATAGCCACTTGGTCGATGTTGCTTTCGTCGCAGGACCTGAAGACATTGTATGAAGATTGATATGTATGTACCTGGATCTTGGTGAACAATGACGAGCGCATCAAGGTCACTGCGGCGTACCGTAGAGGAGTGACCCTAAAAAGACACCGATTAGTTCAGCCTTTGGAACTGCTACGGACATGGCGGGTATAAAGGATTGCGGGGCTCATGCAATATGAGTGAATAGGGAGCAACCAAGATACCACATACTCGTATGCCAAAGCTTTATACGGATCATCATGCCGTGGTTTCACCCCCAAGGCAACGTCCGGGTCCTTTGAGAGACGAATGCCGCCGTCTCTAGGATCAGTAAATCCGGTATATGATTTTTGTGCAAGATCAGATCATCGTGATGGAGACCACCCAGGAAATTTGGCTACCCCGCACATGTTAAGCACAATAACGCATCGCTCTGACCTGTCATGTCCACAGTGGGTCACGCGGAGTGCCAGAAAGGATTGCTCTCGCAGATCGGGCCGTGGATTGAGCTGTACTCGGCAGTATTCCGATTTCATCCGCTCCCGGTGCCACCGCTTCGTCGTTCGTTAGCATTTGTTACTTGTTGCATCGTTGTATTTGCTGATCTCACGATTGGCAGGGGTCCATTTGTATGTTGTCCTAGTCCTCGTCGATAAGCCTGAAGATCTGGTCTTACATAACACCGAAGACAACCACAAACTCGATCAAGTTTTCATGTAGCGCTTGACTTTTGCACTCGTCGGCTTGGGTGGTGAGCGGTGGCTGATCAATTCTTCAAAAAGCCAGGAAAAAGAATAATTGGTTGCACTCAACACTGTGGTACTACAGGCACCATGGACAAGACCCCTCAAACTTGTTGGAAGCATGTCATGGAACTTCTTATCATGTCAAAATAGCCGGACGGGCCACAAAAACTTTTGTGGCCAATGTTGCTGTGCATACAGGTCGTCGTCTTCAATTGTCTGGTGTGCTGCATTCGGAAAACGGATGCGCCTAGTAATCAACGGGATGCCATATTTGAATAAGTTGAATCTCTTTCGTGTGGTATACGTGTGTACCTGTGCACAGTACGTGCGAGAGTGTTTACGCAGAGCAAGCGGTGCAGAGCAACGAGTGTCACTCAACGTTTCAATCATTTCCTGAAGGGACTGTTTCATTTCCCGGATCATGTTGTGTTGTAGCCACATTCGGAACAGTTACCACGTCATGACGCCCCCACAAGTTTATCAGCGAGCACCAGCAGTGCATATAGCTGAGCGTCAATCAGCCGGTTGTCTGATAATAATGTACTTGATCGAATTTGTCTCGTGACACCAAATCCTAAAGCTCTGGTATCGCCGCACCTTTCCTTAACCAAGTTACACGGCGTCGAGGGTGTGAGACGCGTCTATGGAGCTTTTCCCAATCATCGGCTCCGTTGGCCACAAATCATCAGTGTTCGTATGCACGTTGTGCGACAGCCGGATACTACCCTGCGACAAACGATGGAAGTTGTCCACGTCAGCGGATGTGATCGGTGTTCTTCTTGTGGAAATCGTCGTCCGCATTGAAATATCCCCTGAGCGAGGTCGCGTGTCACGAGTGCTTCCATCCCCATACGAAAAACCCAGTCCGACTCGAACAATTATGGAAGAGAACTAGTGTAAGAGTCATCAAAAGGAAATAATCACAGGAAGTCGCAATCGACAGGAGGTGATGGAGTGCCGACTTACCACAATACCCTAGACGGCAAAGGAGGGACAAAAGCCATCGCTCAAAATTCGTAACTTGGCCCTCAGGAAAATCATGCTTACGATTATTGCAGGTATCTGTGATAAGCAGCGTAAGAAAAAGTCGAAACTCCACCGGCAGAACACTAGTTAGCTCACAAAGTCCATGAAAATTGACATGACTGGGGATCTTTCAACAAAGGCGACTAGCAATCCAACAAGAACCAATGTGTAGACAGAACCTGTATTATTGACGGGATCATTGTCGTGCCAAAATGAATGAAAATGCTTTCCACACCAGATTCGATGACAATGGCCATCAAGCGGGGCATTTGGTCCTGAGTCCTTTTTACAAATGGTGCGGCAATCTTCTGGATCTTTGAAATCTTGAAAGTAATGAGGCCTGTTTATTTCGGGAATGGCGGCCCAGAAACCACAAGTAAATAAGACTGACATGTACACAGCATGTTCATGCTGAGGGTGACTGAACAAAAGACTTCAATATACATAGCAAGCACTGCCCCGTACGCAGCCTGCCCTTGAGAGATTATGCTCAGCGTATACACCCAAAGGATACCGAATGCTGCATCCGCCATGAGTAAATGTCGTCCCTGATAGCAACAGGAACGCTTACCTACGTCAGCTAAGAACAATAAAAAAGGGATGAGATTGACAATGTAGCTTCGGCCCCATAAGATAAAAGAACGATAAAGCTAGACCAGCGTAACAATTGATGTACATAGTTGTTTGAGAGCACCAGACTTACGATAAACGCATCCGATACAAGTGTCACTGTCACATACAACATGTTTTTCGCAATGTTGTCCCAGCTATTAAAGACACCATAGTATATCTGAGGGGAATATGGAGTCCCCATATCTCCTGTGAACGCATCGATGCAACGGATGGTATCAACCACCATATGCTTCAAGCACCGTTGGATCGTAAAGGAAAATCATGGTTAGACAATTTACTCACTGCTGTAACAATGATGAACAACGTGATAGCCGTGCTGAGAAGGTAGTCATTCGGTCGTTGTCGTTTTCGCCGCAGTACTTGCATGCACTGTATAAAGATCAAAATATATACACCTGGAGTCAATTTAGCAATGATGATTGCATGGACTTATTCGGAACACACCATAGAGAAGTGACCCCAAAAAGACACCGATGAGTTCAGCTTCTGGCATCGAGAGGGACATGGTGGGGGGAACAGACTGTGGAGCCCATACGATCAGCTAAATAAAACATATATGCGATACGCTCGACTTTATACGGACTACATATAGTGCCACAGTTTCATCCTTCTCAGGGGCCATGCATGGACCCTTGAATTGAATGAGATGATAAAGCATCCATTAGATCAACAAATCCGGCTATGCCATGGGACCTTGGAAATCTTGTAAGATTCTTTGCTTGGCAGAATGACTCACGCACATGCAACTTTGGACCGGGCGGTAGCCTGTACGAGTATACTTTCATAAGTCAGACTACCGACCATCTCGGATATAGAATCAAATACGCAGCTCGTACATCATTTCTGAATGTGTCGTAAACACCTTGGATCCCTGGGACGTATTCCATCGAAGAGTTCTAGAATTTGCTTGTGTGTTTCAGTGTCCCGACTTTAGTATAATCTTGTCGTTATTTGTCACTTACTTTTATCCGTATCAAACTTAAAATTTGGGGAGGTACATGTCGAAAGAACTGGCCTCAGGCTGCATCAGTGATGTTTGAGGCAGAGAATCCATCATCTCACAGAGAAATTCTTTGCTAGTATCCAGTAATCTACTAGCCAGCGTTTGGGGAAATGCTTACCGTCGAAAGGGTGGGTCTGGAGTCAACCGTAAGAAGTGACCCCATTTGGGACAACAATGCAAAACAATTCAGGCTCAACGTTTCTTTCTAGTTCCCAGTCAAAAGCTATCAGGAACACCTCGGCGCCCGCATGTCTACTGATCTTCTGCGCCAGATGCCTGTCAGGTACCCTCGAAGCAGATACCTCTGTTTGAGCCTATCTGCTAGACTTCCACGCGGTCATTTGACGTCTCATCGAAAACTCCTCAGATGAACCATTCAAACTCTGAGTCGACCGGGGATGTGGGTGTGGTGTAGAGTCCTTAATACGGCCACTTGCGGGAGCCCCGAGCTTGCTGCGTCTGAGCTAGCTTGAACTTCGTACGTGCAGTGCGGCACTTCACGATGAACGGCCGATCCGTGAGTAACTCACAACTCAACTGTTAATTGTAGCCTGTCACTGTTGGATATGGTACGCTTAATCACTGTATTCTATTTTCTAGAATGTCCTTTCAGCGTCCAGCCTAACCTTTGAGATACATGCTTCTGCCTCGCTATGGGATGCACCAATAACTGCAACGCGCAAGCACACACCGTAGCCATGAGCGGGCTCCAAAAGTGGTTGGATGGACACCATATGTTTGCATCGCCACAGGAATACCTAGACCCCACCTAGGGTAGAACGCTTGTGCTTGGCGCTAATATTATCTATGCCCACGTCCTGTGTCGTGGAAACCTCGTCAATGTGCGTGTGCACTGTGCGCGACAAGATGACACGGATACTGCTCTGTGGAGAGTGGCCTCGGTTGGATGAAACCGGCAATGGGATATCCATCAGGCGGGGCTGCGTGTGAGAACTTTCCGCATCACCGTGCGAGAGACCCAGGCCAACTCGAACTATGACGGAAGAGAACTAGTCCATCAAAGAAAAGAACCGGCAAAGAAATGGTATGATGAGGAAATCATCAACGGGAGACTAAGGGAACCACATACAACAATGCCCTAGATGGCAAAAGAGATGTCATTCTTGATTTCAGCAGTATATCATCGAAGATCGTACTTACGATTATTGTAGGCATCTACGAAATAAGAAAGGTCAAATTGCCACCGGAAAATGGTAATTGCTTACCGTGTTAAAGAAGAACAACATGGCGGCAGAATTTTTAGCAAAGGTGACCAGTAATGCGAGGAGAACCAGGGAATATGCAGAGCCTATACAAGGGCTCATTATGGTATCAAAAACGATCACAATGTATCCACCTCACCAGATTCAATGATAATAGCGACCAAGCAAGGTGTTTGATCTCGGCTCCCTTTTACAAATGGCCGAACAGATCTCTGAAATTTCCAAATCTTGAAGGCAATAAGACCTGTAAATCTGAAATCAAAGTACTGGGGTCCATCAGAGACAAAACGCACATGTGCACAGAATGTTCATGCCGAGGGTAACTGAACAGAAGACTTTGAAGCGCATACCAAGTGCTTGTGCGTACGTGTTCTCCCCTCTGGCGACAAGACTCAGTGCACACACCCAGAGAATACCAAATACTACATTTATTTAGAAGTCATCCTGGACCTGAAAACAACAAGAAGGATACGTACCGATATCCACCAAAAATAACAACAAAGGAAAGAAGTTGACAATGTAGTCTCGGCCCCATAAAATGAAGGAGCGATACAACTAAACATGCATAGACAGTCCATCAATGCTCGTATAGCGGCAGAAACTAGACCTACGATGAAGGCATCTGATACGACTGTTACTGCCATATACAGTGAATTCTTCGCAATGTTATGCCAACTGTTAAAAGCCTTGTAGAATATATTGGGGTAATACGCGGTCCCCATATTTTCTGTGAAGGCATCCGTACAACGGATGATATCGACTACCAGATGCTTCGAGAGCACAAGTGATCCGTGAGACATGGGAAAAGACGACTTCACCATTCGCTCACCCCAGTGACGAGAAAAAACAATGTGATAGCCGTACCAAGAAGGTAGTCATTCGGTCGACGTTGTTTGCGTCGTAGCACTTGCATGCATTGAATGAAAATAGAAAGATATACACCTCAATCTTGCTTAGCGATGATGGGCACTGTTGCCAAGTCACGACATACCGTAAAAAAGCGACTCCAAAAAGACGCCAATAAGTTCGGCCTTTGGCTTCGAGAGGGACGCCATTTCGTGGGCAGGAACTGTAAAAAGACAGAATGCAAACCCCAATTTTATACGGATCATATTGCCGGAGTTTCATCAGGCTTTTTTTTTTCCCACTAAAAGCCATTCTTCGGCTGGATCGACCAGCTAAGTAGTCCTCGACACAAGTTGTTTGAAAGTTTGGATGCGTAGTACCTGACTTAGGAAGCTGTTTGTGACGCCGGAAGTATCCGGCGAGTGATTATTTCTTTTGTACCCTAACAACTCCGGCTGATTCGATCAGAACTCATATTTATTGTAAAGAAAATCTTGTGCTATGGCTACCCATTTTCTAATCTCCCTGCTCGTTACATAATGACCACCTTATACTAGGGCATCAGCGAAGTTGTTGTCTGCGCGGTCAGACTATTTTTCAGAGCAACTTGGGCCCTGGTCAGATTTGTCGATCCGGGCACGCGGTTGGCATAACACAATGGGGACTGAGATCTCGACGCCAGCACCGCAAACAGCCTTTTTGCATTTGCTGGACATATGCGCCTCGTCCACCACAGAAGTTGCGCCACACAGTACGGCACCATCCACTCATCTCGTACGCCGTGCCTCCTCAGCTTTTATACAGTGGACTCTTGGGATTATCATCCGGGTTTCACGCGCTCGGAAACAACTTATTAGGTTTCCTGATCTCCTGTAACCTGTTATACCTCAGCCCACCATCGCTTGTGTCTTTTTCTTACCGCGGACTCCAAAGCATACCTGTTTCACTGATAAAGATTTGCACGAGTCTTTCTCCCGTCTGGACGGCCCAAAGCTCGAAGTCAGTGGCCGGAATCACGTTTGCTAGGGCGAGTCGTTGTCCCATTCTATAGTGGCGGCCGGGCAAAAAGTTTCGTGGTAATTCGCACCCGCATGTGCAGCATAATTCTCGGTTTGCCCCATCAACATCATGTCTCGAGCCTTAGAACTTCGTTCTAAATCGCCATACTTCCGGTCATAATAAAGGCTCGTTTCTGATGTATGAAACCAACGGTCGAAGTGCTCCTCGTGTTTTACACGTATCCTCACGATCCTGCATTCAAGGCGAGATGGAAGACCGGATATCGTCAGTTGAGGCGTGTGCGGACCTACTCGCTTAAGCATTCATTTACACCGGATGGACAAGTCTAGCAACGGCTTGCGGTTGCACCCGATATCCAGCACCCGGAAAAGAGGTACGGTTCACGGATCGCATAGATGGACCTGGTCCGAGCGTCTTTTCATCACCGAAAAGCGCAACGTACTATCAATAAATACCTACTACAACGTTACTTGCCCAGAGTCCCATGCAATCTTGATGGTCGATTTCTACGTAAGATGCCGAGTTCGAAGCAAGGGGTGCATGAAATACGTCCTATTGGCATACCTCGCCGCGATCATCACGGCGACGTCACGGCGCCGCATCAAAGCCTCGACCCTTTTCCTCTGGACAACTCTCATCCATACCAAGGTCTTCCGCCGGGGATATCTCGTCGATGTGTGTGTGCACCGTGTGCGACAAGGTAACAAGAACGCCACCCTGCGGGAAATAGCGCAGGGACTGCCTTGCGTTGGCTCCGACTGGTGTTCTGCTCGCAGGCTCAGCAGAGTGCATTGGCCTTTCGTTTGAGTGGAGTCGCGTGTGGCGACTGCTTGCATCGCCATGGGAAACACCAAGGCCCACCCGGACAATGACAGAAGAGAACTGGCGTATCAATGCGGGCAGGTCCCGGAAAGAGGGAGATCATTGAAGGAATCGATTATGTGTGTAGATGAATAAGCTGGACCTCAAGGTCATTGTTAATGGCGACTTACCACAATACCCTGGAAGGAAATTGTCGTTTACTTAGCATTTTCAGCAATGAACTGCGGGAACATGCTCACGATTATCGGAGGAAGCTATTAAGCGAAGAATAAGAAATTGTAAAATCACAACAATATATGATTCTCACGGTGTTGAGGAGAATCAGTGAAACCGAAGACTTTGCAGTATAGGTGATCAGCATTACGAGCAGAGTCAATGAGTAGGCGGAACCTATGGAATGATTCCATCATTATGGGATTTGAGACTGCATCCCAACTCACCAGATTCGATGATAATAGCCACCAAAGGAGGTATTTGATTTGCGTTCCCCGCTACATATGGCACAACGGCCTTCTGAATTTTCCAGATCTTGAAGGCAATAAGACCTGTTTATTAACAGAACCGATTAAGGGAACACAGACTATTGCCCTTCATGGAGGAACGCACATGTACACATGACATTCAGGCTGAGGGTAATGGAACAAAAGACTCGTATGCACACAGATAAAGCATCTGTATACATGTTTTCACCTTGAGTAACGAGACTAAGTGTGTATATAGAGAGAATCCCAGACGCTGTATTCACCATCAGTAAGGAATCGGCCTGACAGGTGGACAAAACAAATACTTGCCGGTATTAGCCCAAAATAGTAAGAAAGGAATGATATTGACAAAATGGTCTCTACCCCATAAAACGAATGAACGGTACAACTGTGCTCATGTGACGGTCGCAATTTGCAGTCATGGGAAAGATGTCCAACTTACGATTAGTGCGTCCGATATAAGTGTTATTGCAACATACAGCACATTCTTCGCAATGTTTTTCCAGGTGAAAGAAATTTCATAGTATCTTTCAGGGTAATTCGGAATCCCAATATTTGATGTGAATGCATCCAAGCCACGGACGACGTCGATCATCATGTGCTTCAAGAACACGCAAGTCGTAGCAACGGAGAAGACGGCGGGCATACAGTTTACTTACCACAGTGACAAGGGCAAACAACGTAATAGCCGTCCAAAGGAGGTAGTCACTTGGCCGACGATGCCTGAGTCGCAGTACTCGTATGCACTGTATGAACATCGATATGTATGCACCTGAGTCTTGTTTAGTGGTGGGTACAATATCAGCTCTGTTATGACATACCGTACAAAAGCAACCCCAGGAAGACACCAGTGAGCTCAGCTTTCGGCGTTGAGAGCGGCGACATGGTGCGTAAGGACAGTTGACCTCCCGTGGTTGAGCGGGTAAAGAGTAATTGACACTATGTTCTCGAACTTTATACGGACCATACCGCCGCTCTTTAACGTTTAACCCAGATCTGCTCGGAGCTATACGGGGTTCTTTTGTTACTGACTGATCGGACAGGCCATCTGAAGATCCAGCCTCAGCTGACATTTGCCAGGTCGCCAGAATTTCCGTATGCAAGCGGCCAGTTGACTGTAAATCAATCAATACGTCATTCTTGAGAGTCTCACCTGGTCATGCTTCACACTTCGACGTACAATATAGCACCACCTACGGACAGCAGCATCTCCTCAGTTCGTTTGCTTGAACGCATTGAACTCACGAAGCGGATCACGTGCTATCTTGATTCCCCGTCGACTCCGAAAGAACACCCACTGCATTACCCCAGTTTCATCCGTAACCTTTGTCTCACTCTCACTCTTTTAATAACAACCATCTGTTGATCTGCGCTGGTGGCTCATTTAACTGTTTTTATTGGAGACACTGCGACTTAGGTTCAAGGTGACTCGCCGTGAGATGACGAACTTTCCATTCCAGTTTATTTCTTTCGCCGGTTTCAGCGACGGGTGATCCATTCTTCAATTTCACAGGAAAATGATGGGAGACCGAAAGAAATACCGTGCTACTGCAGTCAGCTTTGACACGCTCCGGCATGAAACGGGCAATATTACGACGATGTCAAGAAGGACGCGAAAGAGCACTGCCTTCTACCACCGTATATTCCGACCATACAGAATCATCTCACTCCATAGTGTTTCAGGAGAATTGATTATTAAATCCCTGAAGCTCCGTGGTTTCCCGCTCGTAGATTAATCTGGGGCATCTCCAAGGAATCTGGGTTGACTTCTCTAGCGTGCGCTTCTCAGGTCGCGCGCTCGTCGCCAAAGTCACCGAATTTCCAGAGCGCTGAGTTACGCTTTTACAGGCAATATTCACTCTGCTTTCATTTTCATCCCCTTTGCTCGCTTATAACAGCTACATCTGAAAAATACAGATATGAACCAATGATATCAAGTTACTTGCATGATTGCCAAATTTCCTCCATAGACACTGTTCGAAGTTGCATGCACGTAGGCTTGTCAACGTTTCCACATTCCTATTCGAAGACACGGTTTATAGAGGATTATCCGTCCTAGCACCAGACTTGGCGCAAGAACCAGGACAAAGCATATCTGGGAGAAACCGCGAGCTCGCCGTAAATGAGCCTCCGTGCAAAGAAAGATACGTACGTCAAGTAGTACGTACCTTCTCAAATACCGATATGCACAAATACGATCCGTTTCTCCAACGATACTTCGTTGGCAGTCTCCACAACTGCGGTATTGAGGGCCTCAGCTGCACGCTCAAACCGAACATCGGGGCGTTTGAACATCTCCTTGTAGAATCGAGTGACAACCTGGTGCGCAACCACATCATCTACCCTCCACAACGTTCCAATCACCCCATTGAACCCGGCAAATTGCATTCCAGCCGCGAGATGAAGCACTTCATCCGGCGTAGAGGCATCCCCGACCGCGGTATGACACGCAGACAAAAATGCAAACTCAGAATTTGAGTAGCGTTCCTGGATGATGCGCATCAACGTGAGTTTTCCATCGCCCATCGCAAACCACGAGTCGAATGGCTTTTCGGCGTGCTGCGCGCCGTGACAAGCGATGTGGACCCAACGGTGGTCACGGAAGGCCTGCACGGTCCCTTCGATCGTGGCCGCGCTCCCTGTGATGGACTCGAACTTGACACTTGGAGGTACACCAGTCTCGTCGCGGATCCTCTGGATTTCGTGTTCTACCTGGAGCTGGCTAAGCTTTGTGTCCGCACGTGGCTGCCCCTGGCCAATGGCTGCGAATGAAATCACTTCTTCAGTCCCAACGACAGCGTGAGTTGCCTGCTGAGAGCGAATACGTTCCTGAGTTCGAATGAGAGTGGAAAGAGAAGGGGCGTATGACGAAACGTAGATGTCAAAGATATTCTTTTCCGCTTTCCGGTGGGGACCTGCGGCGTGGAACGGGAGGGTTGTGAATTTCGAGGTCGGGCACCACCAGATGCGCGCTCCAAGAGGGAGCTGAACCTCGTCTTGGAGCACGGCGACGATCGGTTCCACAACGGATGACCACAATTCGCGCATCATTTCCTTTACGTACGACTCCCTGTGTGTTTCGTATGCGTGTGCGTCGCAGGTAAGTACCAGTAGTTGCGACGAGAGCTGCTCGACATCGGATCGTGAACACGGAAGAGGGACATGAACCGGTGTGCGGGCGTGGAGAACAATGAGTGCATCACACGAGCGTTTGCTCGCATTCACGATGATGATCGGTCCATGTATGGCAGCTTGTTGGAGATCTACGAAACGTGGGGGTAAGAGGAATCGTGAGAACCCATCCAGACCACGGATTTTTTCAACAGCGGTTTGCCACTCTGCCATGGTCTGCCAGTATGAATCTGTGCTGCTTCCACTCCGTTCCGCATGCTTTCTGAGGTCTGTACTCAATCGTGTGAATTTCCTCCCCAGCTTCCATTCTTGACTACTCCGGCCCTCCAAAGCAGCCAAGGAAATATCAAAGCGAGCGAGCTGATTCCACAGGATTCCTCGACCCTGCTCTAGAAGCTCAACTGCCATGTAAAGGTTTCCATGCCTTGCAGCACATGAGAATGCATCATTGGCTAGATCTGCCACCCTTGCTTGCATTGCTTCATGCCTTGAATCAAGTGAAGAACTGAGAGTGGTGAAATGATCCAGTGTGTTGAACAATGTTTGATAAGCCTCTAGGATTGAGGAATGATTTTGCCTTTCAGCATCCTGAATCCAATCTTGAATTGCCTCCAATAAATTCAGTGAGACTGCTGGACTGCAGGCTTTTAATAATTTGTAAGTCTGAAAGGCCTCATCTTGTGAGGGAAGATTTTCATCAGAAAGACAGTGCCTTTGTGAAGACTTGAAGGGAAGGAGGATGACTGCAGCAAGTTGCTTGACAATCAGGGGAAAATGATAGTGTTGCACTGGATAAGCATTTAAGGCATTCTTTGCTAGTTCAATTGCCCTAACCAGATCAGAGGAGTCTCTCTTTTGAGTGTAGGATTCTTGTAGTGACAATGAAAGATTCAAAAGAATAGTTCCATACTCTGGATGATCTGGTGAACACAACTTGAGATCCTCTTCTTGAAGCTCAATTGCTTTATTCAGGTCAACCATATTTCCCTGCCTCTGATAACGTGCCTTTAAATATGCTGCAAGACTTCCAATAGCCAAACCATGTTGTGGATGACCTATTGGGCAAAGACAAAGACCTTTTTCTGCCAATTGTATGGCCCTATTTAATGCATCTACATCTCCTTGCTGTCTATACCTCTCCCACAAAGATTTAGCATAAGCCCCAAGAGCTCTCCTATGATCTGGATGACCTGATGGACATAGTACAAGCCATCTCTCTTGCAAATTAATAAGCCTGTACAGATCTTCCTTGCTCCTTTGAATACAATAATGTTTCCATAGAGACATTGCATATGTACCAAGAGCATGAGAATGTGCTGGATGGCCTGATGGACATAGTTCAAGTCTCATCTGGAAGAGCTCCATGGCTTTATTAAGGTCTGACAGATCCCCCATTTGATTGTAGCGAAACTGGAAGGAGAGCCCAAGATCATTCAAGATATAGATATGCTTTGCATGGCCCAAAGGGCAAAGATCTAGTCTTGCTAGGTTGACCTCAATGTATGTGGACATACAAGCCACATTTTTTAGCTGTTTTCCAAAATTGTATAACCTCCAGCCATCCTTTGAAAGAGCCAACTGACAGTCATGGTTATTTTGTGTGATCTAATCCACATATTCACTCATGGCATATGAACTTTTAATACAAGACTTACCAGCATATTACTAGCCCTGCATATAAGAGATAATGTAGCATGGCCAAGATCAACTCCAGATATACTGTCTGATAAATCATTGGTGACCAGATTAAAAAGACCATAATAATCCTTACATTCATACCCATTCTCACACTCCAATAGACTAGCTACACTTATGACCATCTGATCACCAAATGCTTGTTTGTTCCATTTGGTTGTGAGCTCTTCTGGTAGAATACAAATAGCAACCTTGATATTTGTAGAGGGATTTGCTGTACTATAGGGAAAGAATAAAAAAGAATAGTTGTAATATCTGCAATGCAGCTTACAAAAGAAATGAATGATTCCATGTCACCCTTAAACCATCCTTTGAAAGTTTTCCAGAACAGGTTATTTTTGACACATTTTCAACATGAATGGTAACACGGATGTCCAGTTTAGAAAGACAGGTGGACAGGGTCAATTGGCCAACTATGCAAAAGCATAAGTGCATGATGATATATCACTTGTACTGTAAATGGAAACAAACCAGTCACTTGAAAGGTAACATTTTCAATGTTGTCCTGTTCCATTGAGAGTGAGAATGGATATGAGATAGTGGGGCTATACTGATAGATGAGCTGTTGAAAAGATTTAGCTGATGAGACACAGGGATGAGAGAGATAGGGCAATTGAATAATGAAAAGAAAAGAGTGTGTGTTGTGAGATAGTAACAGTGGATTCAGGAGATTGTAAAGTGGCAAATAGTGAAAGCAAACAGGGATCGGCAATGAGACAAGGAGGATCAAGTTAATGGCAAGGTTGAACAGGCACAGATGAGTTAGATGGTGAGCAAGTGGTGCACCAAACAACCAGGAGTTATGAGATGATATAATTCAATCAAACTAGAAGAATAAATCAGCACATGCTTATACATATGTATGAAATTTGTGTGACTCACAAGCAACAGTGCAAAGTAGAAGAGGGGGATGGTAAGCATGGGACTAGATGAAACTGCCAGGAGAAGAATGAAACTCACAAGGATGCAGTATGATCAAGGAATAAAAAGCACTGGAAAGAAGATGATGCAGAAGCAAAAATAGGATCAAGAGTAGCTAATATTACTTGCACAGTGCACCGGCAACAGGATCAAAGGGGAACCACAGGAAGATGGAAGGCAAGACACTGACATTACTTTGAGCTCAAAAGGGAATGATATACTGTCAACAAGAGCACAGGAACTAAAGTTGAAAACAGAAGGCAAAGTAATCAGCATTTAGGCAACAAGAATCATATGATCTGAGATGCACCAGGAATGAAGGACAAAGCAAACTTCTGTTAGAAAAGATATCAATCTTAGTGACGTGCATGAAATAAATGATGAATTGACAAAAAATGGAAGAGGTTGGCACATACTCACGGAGACAAGATACGATGATGAATTACTTGCGATAGAATCAGGACTTTTAAGAAGAGCGTAGATGTTCCGACAGAACTAGGAGCCAGGAGGGTATCACAGAAGCGTATCACCAACGGAGGGAGATGCGCGAACGGATGTGGGACGAAGATGAGAGATAAGAGCACAACCACGAGGTATGCCAAAAGCCGGTTGTGAGACTAGTCGCCAAGGTGCTGCCAGATAGATCACTATACCGATGGTCAATGACACAAGTAGTACCAGGCGTACCAAAAACAATGAAGGGGAATGGCCGATGGAGTAGAAGTGGTAACTCTTCAAGTGATGGAGAACCAAGCGGATCGTGGGAACTTGGACTTCGTCGACGGGGACGTTTACGCAGGCTTCAGTACGACCAACCTCCTCGATGTTTATGTCGCCTCCAGCACCGACAGACTGTGCTACGAATACACATTCCCTAGCGTGTGGCACCATTAGCAGCCGCCGTATCACCTCCAACTGTGGTACCTCTTCGCTCGCATTGCTTCCCTGGCGTCTCCAACGAAGACCATGCAAGACCTTATATCATGAATCAGATAGTTTCCGATACACGTGGACGCCACCGTATTCGTATTGGGGTATCCGTGAGCTAGGGAAAAAAGGATGACGATTGAATAGACCCACGTATGTTTACAGGTTGAGTCGTCATTGATCTTCCACCTGATTTTTTGGCTGCGCTGTAAGTGCTCCCAAATAGATGCGGGTCGAAGGTATAATTGGCTAACAGGTACCAATCTGTTCAGTCACATATTTTAATGTTAGTTCCGTACGACTAGGTGCGTATCAAGTGTCTCTGTCACAGAACCCCTTAATTTTACATCGCTGTGATTCTAGATCAGTACTAGTATAAAAAGTTTATTTTTTTTCTACTGGGCTTCTATTGAATTGAGCACCCGGAAGGACCACCCCAAAAATTGCGCCGCCAGCAGCGATCGTTGCTGCGCACATTACATTGCCTGCACAGGAATTTGGATTGAGCCTGGATCGAATGGACACTTGTGCACGGCTTCTGGAGGTACGTAAATGGTGGAGACATGGAATGCTATCAGTGACCAGGATTCCAGTGATGAGTATCCTTCTCAGCTCGGACTCTGTTGAGTTGTTCACAAGGGGGTCACTGGTAAATAGTCCAGGTTAGTGAATTCCAGCCCTCCTAAATAAGCCCCGAGTTGCGGGTGATAAATATCTTCGAGATCTCACAGGACAACAGTGACTCGGGGCCACTGAGGGAGTGTATTGGCCGAGGTCACTCGATCTGGGGCTGGAGCAATCCAAGCCAGGTTAGGTATCGAATGGATGGTGGCATCGCCCCCAGAGGGGCCTTCACAAACGAACATAAAACCCCACCAGTGCCGCATCTTCCAACTAGGTCTCTGACATTTCTTATCGTCTCATTCTGGTCAAACTTTTCAGCATGCCCGCTCGCGAGACTACTTTATTGGTAAAGCTTCAAGGTTCGTTCCCTGTAGATGTCGTCTTGCTGGGCTAAGGCATTCGTCAACTTCAGGAATCACTGTCGTGACATTTGGCAACCGCGACCTCTGCAAGGCGTTCTGTTATGGCCTGGCTCGCGCGGGCTCTCATGTCGCCATCCTCTACAGGTTCCTTTCTACTTGGTATCTTTATCCCTCTTGCTAACAAGTCTACTTCCAAGACGCCCTGAGGACAAGAAGAATGTTACCGAAATCATCGAAGAGATTCGCAAGGAATTCCAAGACATTAAAGTGGAAGTAGGTCTTTTTTCTCCGTGGATCATCCTATTGTTCTCATCTGTCCATTCGCTAGGCTTGTCAATGTGACCTGGGGGATGCTGATAAGTTAGGTGAAACGCTCAAAAGAATCGAAGGCTCGAATGAGTTCGGGGGTGCCAAGATCACCGGCCTCATTACTGTTCGTGTCTTGTCTTATCTTACCTGGTGTTCGTTTTGGCTGACAGGCGTTCTAGGACGCCGACGAAACCGTCGTTCAGTCTGCCTTGAAGTTGTCTCACCAAGATTTCCTGCATGTGTTTGAGAACAACTTCTACGACGTCTACAACATCAGCCGTGCTGTTGCCCAGTACGCCCTCTCGTTTTCCGTCATCCTCTCGCACGACTCACGTGGGTTCGTTTGCAAAGGCTTTGGGAGGACAACGACCGCGGTGGCTCGATTGTGATCATTTCCTCTATGAGCGCCCAGATTGTCAGCCAGCGTGCTACCAACAAACCCGTGCCTCAGGTCAGTTTGCCATTGCGTCGTCGCACGATCAGTAACTCCATCATCTTGCGCACACAAGGCCTTTTACTACGCGTCCAAGGCTGCGGTCCGCCACCTTTCGAGGTCGCTTGCGGCCGAGTGGTCAAGTTCGATTCGTGTCAACACCGTCTCTCCCGGCTACTGTGCGTGTCTCGTCTATCACCGCATGTAGACGCTCATCGTCACAGTGGACACTTCTGAGAACAAGGAGAGCGAGGAGACGTTGCGGCACCAGAAGGACGGCGTGCCCCTTCACCGATTCGGGCAGGTTGGTCCCCCTTGTTTCTTTTTTCGGCGTGTTGATGTTGTGTGACGCTCATCGGCTGCGCTTAGCCCAAGGATATCACTGGGCAGGTGCTGCTCCTGCTCTCGCCCGAATTCGGGGGTTACATGACGGGCGGCGACCATGTCGTGGATGGGTACGTGCCCTTTTTTTGCCATGGGTAGTCCGCTCATGCTTACGCGTCGTCGTAGCGGCCAGCTCATCTGGTAAATGGACTGTTCATGCGAGGATGTGTACGTTATGAGTGGCACAAGCGATGTAGCAAGTAGAGAGACCAGTGTATTTTAGCGAATGAATCGAGATCGGTGATGTTGATACGAGAGTCATCAACAAACCGACAGTGTGAGCTTTGGGGATGTAAGACGGGGCGTCGTTCGTGCAGCGTACAAGTGCAGTGTCATGCCGTATGAAACAGCTTTGAAAACGAATACTTTTGAGGACAACAAGCACATTAATAGCCCAACAGCCTTGCAGTAACTAAGGATCTGGGCGCTGAAAATAATACGTATTATCACGACGTTCATAACACATGGCAACTCTAGAAGGTGCCGGAAACTCGTCAAGGTTTCCGCTAGAGAGCGCCCCAGTAGCGTACAAACACTAGACCACATGGAGGGCTGTCTTGGCATCGGGGATACTGTCCATCTGCGTCTCAATGTCCCCATCGACACCGTCGATGTGGGTGTGCACTGACTGCGACAGAGACACTTGGACACCTCTGCCTGGGAAAAAGCCAGGAGAGGAAGGGACGGTCGGGTCCGCCGTAGATAGCCGCTCGCTAGCCCGAACGACGAACCGCGAGCGGCTGGAGGTCGCATGCGACCTGGTGTTGTTGTCTCCGTGAGAGACGCCCAAGCCGACACGGACGATGACGGACGAGAACTGGAGAGGCGTGGAGTGAGCGAAGAGGATGAAACTAGGCAGATGCGACGGACCACAGCGCCCTGGAGGGGGAAGGAACAACGTTGCCGTCCTGTTTAGCATGTCATGTACACTAGTCTTCAGGGGACGTGCTTACGATTATCGGGGCCAGCTAGAACGGTGTAAGAACGGGTCGATTTGCCGCAGAGTAGGCACCAATGGACTTACAGTGTTGAGGAAAATAAAC
This sequence comes from Tubosaeta brunneosetosa, assembly GCA_038094275.1. Classification (NCBI taxonomy): domain Eukaryota; kingdom Fungi; phylum Basidiomycota; class Agaricomycetes; order Boletales; family Boletaceae; genus Tubosaeta; species Tubosaeta brunneosetosa. Next base: position 812 of record JBBPTV010000488.1, on the reverse strand, counting down.
ATTGCTGGTGAATTGCTAGCATAGGTGGCTATCATGACCACGAGCATCGACGAGTAGATGGCACCTAGGCGACATTGTCGTTTGGGAAGCTACGCACGCTAGGTTACTTACCGGATTCGACTATGATAACCACTATGCGAGACAAGTCGCTGTGCCGTCCCTTCACAAATGGCGCAACGGCTCTCTGAATATTCCAAATCCTTAGCGCGATAAGACCTTTGAATAGTGAGGCAGGGAGACAACGCCAGTGCGAACAACACCTACACGTGCAGATAACGTTCATGCTGAGAGTGATTGAAAAGAATACTTTGACCCGGACAGAAAGGGCATCCGTATACACGTTCTCCCCTGGAATGATGAGGCTCAGCGTGTACACCCAAAAAATCCCGATTGCTGCGTTTGTTCTCACATGAGAAGCACCCTTAGAGGCAGACGAAAGGGATTCATACCAATGTCAGCCAGGAACAGTAAGAAAGGAAAGAGGGCGACAAGGTAATTTCGACGCCATACAATGAAAGAACGATACAGCTGAATTTGCGTCAGTCACATCGTTAATCCAACCCATCAGATATCAGACTTGCCATGAATGCGTCCGATAAAATCGTCATTGCCACGTACAGTGCGCTCTTCAAGAGGTTTAACCAGGTGTCAAAAGTGTCATAATATGTTATAGCGTAGTTTGGAGTCTCCATGTGTGTCGTGAACGCCTCTACATTTCGCACGATGTCTACCACCCAATGCTTCGGATGTAACGGTGAGCCAGGAGAGTGAAGAATTGGCGGACATGGGGTTGACTCACTGCTGTCACAAGG
>JBBPTV010000487.1:0-20913 GCA_038094275.1 Tubosaeta brunneosetosa | reverse complement strand
CCTTTATGGTCTGTTAACCATGTAAATTGAGCACCTTGTAGAATGTCACGGTAGCGTAGCATGCCCTCAACTCCTGCTAACATTTCCTGTTCATGCACAGGGTAATTTTGTTGCGCAGAATTCATTTTTGCGCTGAAAAATGCCGCTATGCTAGCGGTCTTCCAATTGTGGCCTTGAGCAACAACGGCCGCCACACCATTTATACAAGCATCGGTCATGAACCAAATTGGTTCTGAATCCGCGCCATATTCTATCGGTATTCGACAATGATTCCGGCAAGCCTGGACATATTGCTTGACACGGTCAAAGGCCCGCTGCTCTGTTTCAGTCCACTTGAATGGTACGTTGTCACTAGTAATCGCTGACAACACTCCCAATGGCACTCGGACCTTATAGATATCATCGGCCAAGTAGCCTGCCGATCCAATGAACCCATGCAATAAATCACGGTTGGTAGGTAGCTTCCAGTTTACCACCGTATCCACCTTGTCAGGATCCATACGAATCCCATTGTCGTCCACAATGCGGCCTAAAATTTTCATTTCCTTACATAGGAACCGCAGTTTATGCTCACTCAAGTAGAGTTTCTCTCGTTTTAGAATATCGATCACGATCTGAACATGCTGGACATGTTCTTCCAATGTTTCAGAATATATTGCGATATCATCCAGAAAGACATCCATCCATTGCCCTAAGTAACTGCTGAACAAGTAGTTCATCAGTGCTTGGTACGTTGCAGGTGCATTGCAATCACCTATTTGTATCACGGTGCTAAGCATATTCCCGTCAGGTGTCGTAACGGCTGTTCGCTCGACATGTTCTGGTATGATTCGGATCTGTTCATATGCATCCTGTCCATCAATAATGGATCGATACTTGCATCGGCTGACTCGCCTGAGAATGCCATCAATATCCGGCAGTGGAGCGGACAATTTGCGGGTATTTTTGTTTCGTTCCCGCAGGTCAACCACTGTCCGCAGCTTATCAGTGCCAGGCTTCCGAATAAACAACATCGGCACGGTATTACCACAGCTCGTCACCTTCCAGCGACCTGTCTCAAGGTATGCCTTCCGTTTCTCCACCCATTGGGGTCGCAATGCTTCAGGACATCGAGATGGTCGCCAGGGGTATATTTTATTGAGATCGATCAGCGGAATATGATGGTTGATAGCCCGCAGTGGAGGTAAGCCGGTTTCGCTCGCTTTGGCGCACAACGGCTTAGCCAACTCATAGAGCTGCTTCCGAACCTCATCGATTCGTTCTTCGAGAACGTCGGCAGCTCGCGATTCAAGCACTTGAACCTGCTCACCCTTTATCGGCAAGGGATCTTTGCTTCCGATGATCACCCGCGATCCATTCAACCCGACCAACACCTGGTGCTGGAACAAGAACGGCGTTCCTAGGATTAGATCGTAGTTCTGTAAGTTCATGATGTCGAAATACCGCTCGGTATTGATATTCTGGTATGAAAAGATCACTTTCGTTCCGAAGTTCACCTTCGAACGTGATCCTTGTGCGGCCAACTGGACAGTGAGCGGCTTTGCCAGTTCGATACGTGGAACGTCTAACTGCTCGGCTAGGGTTGTGGACATGAAATCGGCCAACGAACCCGAATCGATCAACGCGCGCGCCGGCTGCCCATTAATCTGCACTACAATAACAACGGGTTTCAGCATGACCCGCTTGAAGTCTTTGGCGACGGCCGAATTCCGCTGGAGTGCAGGGTATGTGTCCGGTGGGATTTGTATCCCATTCACCTCAACGAGGGACTCGCCTTCTCCATGCGCAGGCTCGAACCGAACGTCTGGTAAGTTCTTATTCTGTTCGGTAGTGATCTCTGACAGTTCATTCACAATCCCAGCTCCCTCGTCGTCCACCCCTACGAACCGGGGCGACAACTGGTCAAGAGCGGAGGGTCCATTCACCACGCGTTCAAGGCGTGTTCTCGCCCGCGTCAGGCGCTTCATATACCATCCAGCCAGGTCAAACCGTTCCCGCAGCAAAAGCGGCGTAGGGACCCGCGAGGTAAATGACCATTTGCGGTCATATATGTAATAGTCGTAGGTACCGTCTTCGAATTGGTACGCATTACAATCGAACCGATGAGTACGTCCTGACCCACACCAGCTAGGATCAAACTCGGCCATCAAGACCTCCTCGACCCGCAGTGCCAACGCATTGCCCATTGTCAAGAGCCGATCCCGTGTAGTGCGGTCAACGATCGCATTGTCACTCCGGCGAAGAATTCGCTTCGCATACCAGTCGCCGACCTTGAACGAACGATTGGCCAACAACTCGGATGCGACTTCAATATCGCCAAGGTCATGATATCGTGCGTTGTCACTAATAACATGTTTCGTGTCACTAATGCGGTAGCAACAGAAACGATCGCGTTGATACGTTTCCACGTCGGACGTGTCGTCACCTGGATACGGCGAACTCATCGCCAGCACATGCTCCGCTTGGCGAGCTAACGGATCACCCATACGGCGGCGGCGCTCGTCGCTTTCATGCAGTATGATGGCTTCCATGACAAGTCGGCAAGATCTCAACTCAAGCTGATCCACGCTCTCAGTGGTATCGGCCAATTCCTGCAGGCGTTCAACATCTGCCGAAACGTGCACGCCAAAGCTAGTCACGCCAGGAGGCTTAGTTGAAGAACCACCCTGAACAGTACGTGTAGTCGGACACGCGTTCGCAAAATGACCTGGTTGTTTGCAGACGAAACACAATTTGTTCGCCATCGCATGGTCATGCTCCTCTTTCGAGAGCTTCAGCCGTTTGGTGAGTTGTTTACCCGCCTTGGGTGGCCTTTTATCTGTATTCGTTTGCTGACGCTTTTGCTCAGATGCTCCATCCTTCCCCCCTCCAGCCGTCGCATGCGACTGCTGATCCGAAGGTTTCGAGGAAGAAGTCGAAGACTGTTCCGAGGACTTCGTGCCAGAAGTGGCCTTGTCCTTCGCTTTGTGGAAACGGCGATCCGTCCATCCCCCAACTGAGTGCGCAATCTCAATAATCTCGGCCGCTGAGATCACCTCGCTGAGCGACGACTTTTCAGGATTCAATTTATCCTTCCATAGCTCGGCCTGAAGCCAGTGCTGGAACCCGCTCCACAATTTGGTAACTTTCTCGCGTTCACTAACATCGCCAATTAGGTTCCATAATTCATACATCTCGGCGACATATTCTCGAACGGTTCGCCCGCGCTGCAAGCACTCGGCAAGTTTCTTTCGTTGCTTCGACCGGAAGTCCACCGGGAAACAACAATTAAACAACTCAACGAAGAAATCATGAAGATTCCAACGGTAAGGATCACTTGACAATTCACGCGTATAAAACTCATGCGCTTTGCCTGTTAGGTAGTGCGACAGCACAAACACTTGATTCGCCGGCTTTACACAACCCGCCTTGACATACGCAGCGCCCTCCGTCAAGAAACGGTGAAATGCTCGGGAGTCCGGCGTCCCGTCGTACTTGGTAGGTGGTATCGGCTTCAATTTTCCATACCCAGAAGCTTGCTTACGACGGCGCTTCTTAGACCGCGCGCGGGAGCGCTCTTTGCGGCGAAGATGTCGTTTCTTACGAGACTCTCGGTGACGCTTATGACGGCGACGCCTGCCCCTGGATACGGTCGATGAAGAATCAGAATTGGATGACAACGTAGACGAACTGGTCGATGACGACTCAGAATCACTACTATCCGGTTCAGAAGACTCGTCATCCGATGACGAAGAGTCTGAGGTGCTCGACGAACTCGGCGAACTCGAGCCTGGATGAGCCTGTCATTCAACCCGACCCAAGGCGCGTCCAAGGTAACTATTAGGTGCGATTTGCTGGGACGGTTCAATGACTCGCGTCTCACTCTTTCTAGGCTTTCGCCCCTTGGAAGCAAGCGCTTTCTCAACAACAGCCACTATCGGATTCGCCCCGCCATCTCCCTCGTCATGCTTGCGACGACTCGGTTTGGTAGGCTCTTTCTCGGCGAAATGCGCAGCCGCGACGCTAGTCGCACTGCGCAATCCGTACGGGCGCGCATTCCTTCTGAGGTCTTCCCTCATCTTGGCATGCCGCTTCTTGCACTCGGCATCGTCCCGCTCAGGTACGTGTTTAACTTTCTGATGAGCTTGTTTCCTTCGCTCAAGAAAATCTTCTAGGGCTTGTTTTTGCAGGTCAACGTTCCGCTCGTCAGCGGTCAGTCTCACAAGGCCCCAGTTCTTCAGGTCAATGCCCTTCCCTTTGGACGGTCCCTCACCATGAGAAGATGCCGTCTCACTGTGCGCCTCGACCGCCGTCTGCTCGGCCTCAAGACGTCTTTGAATTAGGATACGCTCATCCTCAGTCAAACTGCGCTCTGCATCTTGCAAAGCCCATTCAAGTTCCTTATCTAAGGTATGGTGCTCGTCTGCTGACGGCGACAGCTCTGAACTAGTGCGCTCACGTTGTTGCTCAGGTGTCTTGGATCTCTTTCTCGGCGAAGAGTTGCCTTTACGAGTCTTACGAGTCTTCCTCCCAACAGAGGTCGACTGTTCCTTACTACGATGATGCTTACGACGAACTACGGTCCAAGGACCATCATCATCCTCATTGTCGGACGGCACGAAGTGCCCTGGTACAGGTATTCTAAACTCGGAGTCATTGTCCGAAACTATCTCACCGGATTCCCTTTGCAGGGATCCAGGTGGTCTCGCGTCGTCACCATCGCGCACGGGGCGCTTAGGGCTCGGCGGTACACCGGTCTCTTTGACGAGATCCGGGGAGAGAGTGGGAAGCGAGGACTCACTGAATGCGCGCCTACGAGAGGTAGACGGCGTAACGGGTATTCCAGTGCTACGAAGGTTGTAGCGCATATCGAAAAGACTTGAGAGGTTGAGACTTGCGAAACTGGGTTCTCCGACGTTGGGGACGGTCATGGTGGGCCAAACCGATCGAATCCTGCCGGCGTCGGGAGAGAAAAGACGAGAAAACTTGAGAAGAGGACTTCGAAAGTAAAAAAAGATGAAACCGGCGTCCCTCTAAAGAAGGATTAAAGGTCTCACGAGAGTCGCACAAAGATTACTGGATGAAATCCACTTCGTGCAAGCTGAGGGTACATGGCGAGAACGTCTACCTTATATACGAGTGCTCCGACCCAACACTTTGGTACCGACACCCGAACCCATTAGAAGTCGGGCCTTTGCGCCACCCGACTCAATCTAACGCCATCGCCACAGTATGTCACGCGTGACCACCCTGCCGCAAAATCAATTGAGTACTACAGCTCGCAGTTTCTTGTCGTCGACCGCAACGCGCCTCGCTCTGGAGTCAGGGCACACAAATGTCTGCAAAGACAGTTCCAACCAAGGAAGCAAACCAATACACACATAGCGCACGGACTGTCAAGACTGGTGCACGGGGTGAGCACTCTGAAGCTGACCTTCGCCAGAAATAACGTCTACGCAGCAGCCGTTCAGCATTCCTATTCATCTGACCCAAAGTACAAAAAGTACACACAACAGGTCGAAAAGTGTCTCAACGCCTTCGACAATGTACACGAGTGGGCAGATTGTATAGCTTTCTTGAAGCAGCTACTCAAGGTGTGTACCGGGGCGGATAATACATTTGATCCGTCTGACGGTTTGCGTTAGTCATTCCAATCCTACCTCCAGTTCAAGGAGATCCCGTACAAACTCATCGTTTCCAAGCGTCTCTCCCAGTGCCTGAACCCTGCCCTACCCACTGGTGTTCATCAACGGGCTCTCGATGTATATACTCACATCCTCTCGGTCCTTGGTGTGAGTAGTGCCACACGCAACGATGTCTTTCTTGACGGCGTGTTTTCAGACGGAGGGCCTTAAACACGATCTACCACTATGGTCCTCGGGACTGTTTCCATTCTTTGAGTATGCGTCGACTTCGGTCAAGGTCTGATTACATTTCTGCCACATACATTTGAGACCTTGCTCATGGATTAGCAAGCCCACCCTGCTCAACATATACGACACATATTATTTACCCCTTCAACGTGATCTGCGGCCCGTAATGAAATCGTTTATCCTTGCTTTACTCCCTGGGCTCGAAGAGGAAACTGGTGAATTCTTCGACAAGGTGCGCCAGGTTTCTAATCCATGTACTTGTAACTGCATCTTGAATAGGTGTTAGGTCTCCTGGACCGATTATCTGGTACCGTGTCTCCGGTATTCTTCATGCAGAACCTTTGGCTCGTTATGATGACAATGCCATCCGCTCGAGGTACGGCTCTCAACTTTCTGTCGCGGCGTCTTCCCCGACTACACTCTGACGAAGGTGAGCGGGAGACGTGTGCATCTATCTCTGACTGGAATTGCTTCAGATATAACTTCGATTGTCGGGCAGGACATTGGTTTGATGATAAGAGCTTTCGCGGCTGCACTAGAAGATGATAACCTTTTGGTCCGCAGGAGTGCCCTGGACATGCTATTACAGACAATGCGCGTGGATAGTGCTGCCATTAAGCGTGCGCATGCCAAAGATGCGTCAATACTCATGAAGGCAGCTATCGGTGTCGTTCTGAGGCGTGACTTGTCACTGAACAGACGGTTGTATACATGGTTATTGGGCCCCGATGAAAAGCCTGACGCCCAAACTGCGTATCTTCAGCAGCATGCGCTTCAACTCTTGAGTTCTACCTTAAAGGCGAGCATTTCGTCTTCTCATGAGACGTTTCTTACTTGACATACCAGAATGAAATGTTCAACCCCTCCGGAGAATACTCCGAGTCGCGTCCATTCAAGATATTCATTTCCCTTCTTGACAAATGGGAGATTGGCTCTCCGCTGACAGAAACTCTGATATACGATGCTTTGAAAGCTATCCGCCAACACATGACGATTCAGCCAGAGACGGGGGAAGACGTATGAAGTTTCGTCGCAGTTTGTGTCACTGTTGACGTTTGGTTGCGCAGATCACCATGACTGCGAGCGCCGTACTGGAGGCTGTGGAACCAAGTTTACTTTGGAAACATCTGCTCAAGGCTATATTAAATGCTATCAATTCTGGTGAACAACAGCTAGAGGCAAGTCACGGGGTTGAGTTCCTTCATTTCACTGATAGTGTTTGTTAGGCTGTCAGTCTCACACTATTTCTCCTCCGTTCTCTTCCCATGCAAGACGAGGAAGTGAAGAACATTCACCTACCTATCATTTTTGCCGCTTTGATGGAGTCACTACTTGTGAGAACTTCGTTCGGTTCGGTTTGCGGTACTTGACTCGTTTTCCAGGCACATGTCCAGGAGGACTCGGCTCGTATTGATTCGCCCGCTGTACGGGAGTGTTTTATGCTTCAAGACGAAATAACACGACATCTATCCCCAGAAGCTTTGCAGCAACGTCCAAATCTCGATGGCCCGTCATCGAAAGTAATGCTCGGCTCCTTGGCATTTGGTTCAGCCTTCTATGGCCTTGATGTTCCCCCATCCATCTCCCCCAACCCGTCGGCAACGCCTTTAGTTTCTGTCGTCGAGCAATCATTCGCATTTAGTCAAATATGTGCGCGGATTGCAGTTCGGCAGCGGGACGTTAGTTCATCTATAAGAACATCATACTCACGTGTTCTTTCTTTACTTGAAAAACTCGTTGAGTTTACCGAACAATCGGCTAACGCCTCGGTCAAGATCTCCTGGAATTCATCGCTATGGGTTGGTGACATTCTAGACAGTCTGGATGTTGAGGTCAGAATGTCACCCCTTTCTTTACATCGTGCGCTTAGCTTTATTTACAGAACATCGACTTCAATTTGGTGGATAAATGCATATCTATTCTCTTGTCCCTTCAGCGGTCTTCTAAACTTTCCCCAAGCTTTGCTTCCGACCGAAAACAAATAGCGAGTCGAATGGTAAAGAAGGTCGGTGATCTTCTGTTGTGGGCGTTCTGACATTCTGACCGCACTTGCAGCTTTTCAGGTATCTTCACCAAGACTGGGCAATTTTCCATGCTCGTGCCGTCAGTTTGATGTGGTCTTTGGAATCGTCCACCGGTCCTCATTTCGTCGAGTCTATCATCGCTCAATGTATGAATTCTCCAGAACCCCGCACTGTTCACGACGCTTTTGATGCATTTGGTGTCTTGTGGAGATTAACAGGTCAGCTCAGTTTTACAAGTGCTGGAGACGCTAAACTTGGCCACAAAGATGATGATAGCTTCCCTGGGTTCCGTTTTAAAATTCCCATGATGATCGTCCTGCAGACACTGCAGCAAGATTCTCCCACCTCACGCCGTGTCGGTGAGACTTGGATGAGATGTAACCTCAGGTCTTACATACGGTATGCGCACGACACATGTCTATAGGCGGCGCTTATTATGTTGGTTCTACAGGGTATTAGAGCCATTTCTCTTTGATCTACTGGATCCTACGATCCGGCGAAAGCCTGCTGTGGTAAAGATCAGGGGCAAGGAGATTCGAGGTTACATTTACGAGCAAAATTTTGACCAACGTTATGTCCACCACCTCCTCGAGATCTTGCACTGTATTGTCCAATTTGGCGGCCAAGGATTCACAAAAACTGCCCGAATTACCCCGATTAAGCGAATCCAATACCAGACGCTGGCCGAGAGAATGGAAGCCGGTAACGATCTTCCCAGACCCTAGGTTTCGGTGTACTTATTACCCGTCTAGCATTCTTCGATCCAAGCTCCAGTTTTCTGGACGTTCTGATCGATTTGCTTTCACGGTATGCACATATGCCCCCTGATGGACATATCTATGTGTTCTCATCCTTGGATAGATTCATTCAGTCTGAACCGAAAGAGCAGAATGCGCTAACAATGGAGCCTTTGAACATGAGGATTCAGTCGACGTCTATCGATATCTTGCAAGCTATCATTGCCCGTGGAGAAGTCGATCACCTTATGCTCGACACACTAGAACCCATTATAATTGGAAAATTATACTTGTTCGTTCACCTGAAGCGCCTGGACCTCCAGAACAAGCTCCTTCGCATTCTTCATTCCCTGATCTCTGCATCCACGGTTCAAGTCGCGCAAGTCAACGCTGAAGACAAGGGCAGCTCCGAAGGTACTCACGTTCCCGGAAAGAAAGCATACACAGTGAATTCGCTTTTGACGCAAACGCTGATGGATGGCATCGCTGCGCCTCACAATCGACCAGTACAGCAACACTGGCTCGACTTTGTACTCTTGGCTGTTCCACAATTCCGGCCGGCACTTGAGGGGGCGATCCCTCCTCTGGTCGACTGTATCTGCCGACAACTTCGATTACTACTTAACGATGCGGTCCGGGCTAATCAGCCGGGACTGTTGAGCGTCAACAAGGGCGTTGCAGCTGATTCTGAGTTCGTTACGTTACTCAACACCTTGGAGCGATTACTTGTCATGGGACTGGCGGATTATTCCGAGGCGATACAGTTGGAGGACGATACGCCGGCACACGAAAAAGCGGGTGGCGAGAGTAGCGGAATTCTGGGGTATGTCTCGAACGTGTTTACTGGAGAAACGACGTCACCTTCAGAAGACCAAGTTGCGGTGTGCATGTTTTTTCTTCTGGGATTTCGGGTTCGACTGAGTCGTGCAGGTACACTCTCCGGGCTTCCGTTCGCTCAACGACGGGGTTCGGGTCTTGTTCATGGTATGGGTTAAGCTCATTTGGACGAGTCCAAGCTCGAAACGGTCAGAGGACGACTCGCTTGCGATGATCTATATGCGAGCACGAGGACGGTGTAAGAGGGCTCTCGAATATCTGTTCCAGGCCTACCCGTTGGAAGTATTGGAGAGTGTGGTCAGCTGTTGGGACCGCGATCTTGTGCTTTATGCCAAGGACTCAGTTATGGCTGAGGGCGCAGCATTTGAGTTGGTTGACATTCTCATCGCGAGCGCACACTCTGCGGTACATATGATATGCGAGAGCATCTCTATTCGGTCATCAGGTAGCTCTGAAAGGAATCGAAGATATGTAAATCCCGAGGTGTAAGTGTAATTGTCGTTGACGAGGAGCTTGTGACTAATAAACATGCAGGTCTGATAGCACGCTGTTCAAGTTCCTGGAGCAATATTTGTCGCGACTAGAGGGACCTTTAGCTCTCCAGGTTTGGGCAAGGTTTATGCAGCTGGCAAAGGACGTTGTTTCCAACATTCGAGAGTTTCGCTCACAGATCTATCTGACTCTCAGGTAAGGCGGGCACTTGATTGTCCGACTATTCGACTCAACGTGTGGTCTATAGGTGTCTCTGCGTGTTGGGTGACAAGGTTACCCAGACCACGCCGATGGACGACAAGCGAATCAAGAAAGACCTTCAGGAAACATTCGGAAAGCTGCTTGACGCGTGCGTGACTTTTGTTGGTCGGACGACGGAGCCTTCGAGTTGGATCAAGCGTACGACTAAAGACTCGCTGATCAATGGTAGATCATCGCCAGCGCCCCGTGGAGGTAAGTTGACCTTGACACGACAACTGTTCACTGAGCCGTATTCCAGTTGCAGATCTAAAGATGAATGAAAAGGCCAACTCTAGTGCTGTGTCCCTGCAAGACAATGTTAAAGCATGGGGGAACGAGTTACCGTCCCAGGTAAGGGTACACAATAAGCGCGTTCAATGCTCACTTCTGAACAGGTTGTCGATTTTATTGCCAAGACTGTGATTCCCAGCTTGCGGAAATTCCTCATGGATAACGACAAGGTAGCTAGCACTTGCAGCAACATTGTGTACTACATCATCAACCCTGCCCTCAAGGCGAAGCCACGGTGGGTCGTCTCTCCCAGGAGAACAACAGCGGTATCTGACTTGCACCCAGTCCATTGGATCTGGACAACACAGTACTGGACATCATAACGGAACTCACAAAGCTGCCTCCTGCACTCAAAGTTTGGCGCACACCGGTTTCTGACATTCTATACGATAGCCGATTGTTCCAATCCAGTTCTTCAGCTGCTCTCAGGTGGAAACCGATTATCAAAGCCCTGTTTGACTCAGACAAGACGTCGTTTGGTGAACTGCTGAGTATGTGTCTCTCTGCAACCTGGACGTTCTGTTGAGTCCTCGTAGGTCGTATTGCTACTGCACCATCCACCAACATCTTTGTCAACCGAGAGAACGAGATGCTGGTCCGGTCTTTGAACTTGCGACGGTTATCGCTCGTCCTGTTCGTGGGAGAAAAGAATCACTTTTTGACGCAATTGCCTAGCATACAGGAGAAATTGGTGGACATGCTTCGCAATGTTCCCTCGCCTGTCGTGCAGAGTGAAGTGTTCTTGTGCATCCGTGTCCTCCTCTGCCGTCTCTCCCCACACAATTTGACGAGTTTTTGGCCAGTTATTTTGACCGAACTGGTAAGTATTTTTATGTTGTACGTTGAATACTTTTTATATTCACCCAATCCGCAGTACCGGATCTTTGAACAGATTATTATTTCTGTGCCTGCCGACGAATCAGAGGATCTCCCTCTCATCCTTGCAGCCAGCAAGTGCCTTGACTTGCTCCTGACACTTCAAACCCCCGAATTCCAAGTGTAAGGTCATCCACTCCCAACGTTTCGCATTCTCTGACGTAGAGCGACCAGATATCAATGGATGTTTGTGACTGACACAGTCGACGCCGTGTTCCATCCCGACGACTGGACCCCCGAAGCCATGTTTGACCAACTGGCAGATATTGTGGGTAGCCTTCCCATCCCAGATGTGAGTATGCGCATTTTTCCGCCGTCCATAGGCTCACTTCTCCAATGCTAGGAGCGCACGCGCTCTAAGAGTGGCCACATCACGTTCCCGTCCGTCTCTCCGTCTGCCACCATGGGCTTCGGGTCTGAAGTCCCATCACGTCGCCCAATGCTGGCATCGCTCCGCCAAATCGACTCCGTCCGCGATCTACGACCTTTTTTCGCAAACGTGAGCATCGCGACGTACGAGAGCGTGTATGCGAGTGGAGGCAACGTCGACTGGGAGGCTGTGGAGCAGGGGTTACTCGAGGACATGTTTGATAATCGATGAGCAGATCTTTCTGTCGCGTACGTGAGCATGCGTGTCTCTGTTACCCTAGTTCGTCTTGTGTTTTCGTTTTACTTGTACAGGAATGTAATCCTCGTTGTTTGGGAGGTGTGGAATGATAAGGTCAACGCATCTGGAGCGATTTTCATGCACAAGAAACACTGGAATTGAGACCACAATGGTAACGCTTGAAGATGTCAGAGCAAGGCCGGTGTATGCCAAGAAAATGAAGCGGCTGAGAAAACCGACCGAATAGTAGATCTGCACGCGCAAGGTCGTCGCAGACGCCGAATAGAAGAGCCAACCGAGACCGAACCTCGAGGTGTCGTCCCGACATGCCCTCGTCAAGTGGATGGTGAGAATAGACATTCCTACGGATAATCAGAGTCACCTCGAAAGCAAGTACAACACACTCAGGTGTGCCAACGCACAGTCAGCGAGCGAGAATGGGGAAAGATGAGACAGTGGATGGCTGTAACCGATACAAGGCAAAACGCCGTCGTCGCGACCGGGAGACGCGTGCAGTAGCCTGTATCGATGCTCAAGGTCTTCAGTCAGCGTCACGTTGGACGTCCACGCTTTCCCCAAAGCCTTGGCTCCACGTCCACCCTGCAGTTGTTCTCGCACATGAATATAATCCTTTTGTCATTCGACTGCAAAGGTAGCGCAAACATGATATAGCGAGCACGGACGCCAACAGCGAAGCGGGGTATAGAAATGTGTGCGACGTGAGATGAACGCGGACGCATACCGCATTAAAAATCGCCCCAGCTGCGCCGGAATTTATACTGCATACGTGCCTGTCATCAGCAGTCCGTCCCAACGTCTCGGGCGTCGAAACGGGCGTGCATACCTTGTAGGGTAGATTCTTTCTGTCAACAAGATCAGCACGCAGCCCCGGCTTCAATGGGACGCAATACGCACCTCATCTTCTCTGCCGGCGACTTGGGCTGCTTGTACCCCTGCTCGCCCATCCCCCAATCCGACAACCCCTCCTTGTCCTTGTCGATATCCTTGTACTTGGTCTCTGGGTCCTCCTTGGGCGTCCCCCGCACGATCTTGGGCACCGATTCGGATTTGGGCGGGGAGTCGTGCGCGCGCAACGCTTCCTCGACCGAGATGCCCTGGAACTTGGCCTCGCGCTCGGCTTCTAGAATTTCGATCTTGTCGTGGTGCGCAAAGTGCTCGATATCCTCGGGGTGGGTGTACGACGCGTCCGTCTGCGTCTCGGGCGTTCCGTGGAATTGTTCTGCGTGGGCGCGTGAGTGAGCTGTCCCCTGCCATAAAAGGGGGCGCACCTTCGTGGTGGAGGAAGAATTCTGGGGGCGCGTCAGAGCGTTGGGGATCCGGGGGAGAGGGAGAGACGCACCGCTCTCGACGTCGTAGTGGTGGCCCTCGGCGCCAATGTCGTCAAACGAGGGAAGGCCATCGACCCCGGCGGCCTTGAACTCTTCGGGCGTGATCTTGCCATCGCCGGTCGTGTCCAGCGCTTTGAGGACGGTGTCGGCGACGTGGTCTGCCTTCTTTTGGTGTTCGACTTCGTCCTGGGAGAGGTGAGACGAGGAGGGGACGAGAACAGGGTGCTTGCCTTGGATTTCTTTTGGGAATAGACGTGGTGGACGCCGTAGATGGCCTCTATTTCGTCGCGGTCCCATACGCCATCGCTGTCCGACAAAACTCAGCCGGGCAAGCCACAGATGGGGGACATACCGGTTGAGGTCGTGTAGCTGGAAGAAGCTGTCGAGGTCAAACGAATCACTGTAGATAGGGTGCTCAGCAACACTCGCGGCAATAGCGACTGGGCACACACATGTGGTGTTCCGAAGCCATCTGTGATTCAAGACATGAGGATATGCCTCGGAATGAGGATGTGAACGTACATGACGGACGGCGTAGTCGGCGCTGCCAGGCTTGGATTCACCAGCGCCGTCGTGGTCGCCGTGAGCTGCGACCAGCGCTGCGCAAAGAATAGATATTGCCGTCAAGGGATACATTCGAGTTGCGGTTGAAAGAGGACGAAGCGAAACTTGTTCAGCGGGTCGGACCCCGGATACCACTTGAATGCAGTCTATGATATTGCTATGGGTATTATTCGACAATCACCACGCTCGTCTAACAGTCAACTCGGTCAGAGCCTCGAGCGCTTCCCTGGCCTCGCTCGCTGGAAGTACCCCAAGCACCTCCTTGGCCTTTTCAGCGTACGTCCGCGCGAGATCACGTGTACGGGATATACCCGACGAAGCATGGATCAACGAGAGCGCCTATTCGATGATTCACGCGAAAGAACTCAAAGAGGGGGGCAGCAAACTCACACGTTCGACATCCCCATCATGCTTGAACCCACGCGCAATCAAGGGTTCCAGCTCGGGGTACTCTTCAGCAGCGTACAGCACCGGACCCGTCGCGAGACCAAGACGGAGATCAGCCCCTGAGCCAGGCTTGCCCAGCGCAGCCGAGGACGAAAAGTCGAGAATGTCGTCGACGAGCTGGGAACGCGTCAGGAGGGGGGACATACAGGAACCGATCAACGACCCACCTGGAACGCGATGCCGAGATTCCGTCCGTACGCATACGCCGCTTCCTTCCACACCTCGCCCTCTCTGCACCCCCCCAGCACGACCGCCGCACGCGCCCCCTTGGCGATCAACGACGCCGACTTGAGATACGTCTTCTTGAGGTAGGTGCGCCACCTGTCCGGTACCTCCGCGTGCGCAGGCCCAGCGTGCAGACGCGCCAGATCGACCTCGGCACCCGCGCCCTTCATTTGGAGGATCTCGCCCTCGACCAGGTTGGCGATCACGCTCGCGATGAGCTCGACGACTTCGTGGTCACCCAGTCGCGAGAGGGCCGCGCTCGCTCTGCCCAGCAGAAAGTCGCCCCCGAGCACGGCGAGCTTGTTGCCGAACGCAGCGGGCGCAGAGGGCGCACCCCGTCGGAGGTCCGAGCTGTCGATCACGTCGTCGTGCAGGAGGGATGCCACGTGTATCATTTCGACAATCTGTGCAAGACGGACTTGGGTGGGCAGCAGGGTGTGTGAGAGCGACACGGCGGACTCGGCATCGAGAGACGCGGGCGGTGAAGGGTATGCATGCGGTACAGGCGGACGGAGGTCAAACGGGGCGTTGAACGAGGCGGTGTGGTCCGGCATGGAGGGGTTAAAGTCGTTGAGCACGTCTGGACGCGAGAGGGGAGCGTCGAGCTGCTCAGCGCTGAGTCGCGCATGTTCGGCATGCCAGCGCTTGAGTGGGAAATGTGAGCCGAGGCCGTTCGTCGCGCGGGAGAAGAGGAGGACGAGGAGGGGCCGGAGCTGTTTTGAAGGGTGGTGAAAGTAGTACGACGCGAGCTGCGAGAGCGTTGGATGTGAAGACCCGAGCAGGTTGAGCAGACTGGTGCGGACGTGGCCAATCTCTGCCTTGAGCAGCGCGTACGGGTCGACCGTCGTAGACGACAGCAGCGGCGACGGACGCGTGTCGGACGGCGCGGTCTGCGGCGCAAAGACACTGACGGACTGACGTCGCGCATGTCGAGCGAGTGAGAGAGTTGGACGAGACAGGCGCAGCGCCGACGCTCTCATGCACGTCCTCATCCTCGTCGTCGTCCTCAAATGACTTGTTTTTTCCCGCGTTCCTATTACACCAAAAGTCTATTCGACCCCCGTCCAGGCGACGTCGCCCTGCTCCGCGTCCGGCTCTTACTCCCATTCGCCGACACCGCCGCGCCCATCGAGCCCCGGTGCTTGTTCACAGACGGCGCGAGAAACGTCGCCAGCTTGCGGGCCTGTACATGCGCTCAGTCCGCGTCGACCACGGCGACAACCAGCACACATGCCTTGACACGCATCACGTCCCAGTCCGCCTCCATCGTCCCGCTCACCGCGAGCAGCAGCAGCGGGTCCGCCTCACCGGACGCATCGCCTTCCACGGCGACCACGAGGATCCTCCCCAGCTGTGAGGCGTCAGTGGGCAGTCCTCCTACACCATCGACAGTGGACCCACCTCGCTCTCGACCATGCCCTCGCCCTCGCCGCGTGTCTCCGCCCACAC
Organism: Tubosaeta brunneosetosa; assembly: GCA_038094275.1. Lineage (NCBI taxonomy): Eukaryota > Fungi > Basidiomycota > Agaricomycetes > Boletales > Boletaceae > Tubosaeta > Tubosaeta brunneosetosa. Next base: position 4,923 of record JBBPTV010000487.1, on the reverse strand, counting down.
CTCCGCACCGAGCCCCGCTGCCATCCGGATCTCGTCCTTTGTCTTCGGTGCACACGACTCCGTACTGGCAACGCTGACGGGTTTGGAACCCTGGGGTGTGCTGCCCAATGAGACGTTCGAGCTGACAGAGATCGGGCTGGATGGTGTCCCAGCTACGGGACTGCCCGTGACCAATTGCGGTGTGTGCATCAACGTTTGGGCGTCGGGCGTCGTCCGGGAGGCATACGACACCAACGCGCCCTCGGGAGTGAACAGCAGCGCCGTGTGTATGACGGGTGGGGCGAGCAACTGGGCTAGATAAGTGTGCAGGGAGGGCAGGATGAGCATCTTGCTAATGGATCGAGTTCAAGACTTGTTTGTTGTCACATCGATAACATTCACCCGATGAGGAGACAAGACCGTACATTCCGTACCATATAACAAAAATGAAACACAAATTAACAGTCGCCCCCCCAGGTCATGTCACCCCCTCAAGTGTGGTCAAGGAATGCATAAGGATGGGTACAAAACACCATCCAATAATCTCCAAATACGATATCAACCCGCTCTTCGCTCGTTTTTGCAGCAGTCGACGACACCTCTACTTGCGCTTCTTCAGTGTGCTCTCGTCCTTTTTCTCTCCGCCAGCAGGGGCAACAGGTGCCTGCTCATCCGGTTTGGACGCAACCGCCTTCTTCTCGCTCGCCCTGGGGATGGGCTTCTGTCCAGCGCCAACCAAGCCAAACAATCCACCCAACAGAGCAAAGAAGGTAACGATAGCGCCAACCAACCCAGCAGCAGTCTCAGGGTGAGACTTGACCGCAGAAACAGGGTCCTCGCGAGCGTCATCGAGGAACAGACCAATCTTGGCGCGCACGAATCCTGCAGGGTCCGAAGTGAACTCTGGAATCTCCTCGTCCTTGATAGTGTCAGGGGTGGCTTTCGAGGCAACCTCGAGAGCATGCTTGACCACCCATGTCTCCTCACGGAGCGCTTCCGCATCCTGGATAGAATGTCCAACGTAAATGTTGTCAAAGAGGATGTCCTCAGTCATGGTCCATAATTCAATGCCGACGCCACCCTACAAAGACATGAGTATGAGACCGACAGAAGCTAGGAAAACGCACAATCTTGTTCAGGTGCTTGACGGGCTCAAGGTCTTCAAAGAAGGCAGGGTTATCAATCTTGCGGGGTGCCCACTCGCCCTTGTATTCCGGGTTGTCGATCATGGGCGCATACCACTTGCCCTTGTACTTGGGGTTAGCCTTGAACGGGCTGTATACCTTTGCATCAGCGGGCGGGCATGGGAGTGCAATGTGACATACCGTTTCCATTCACCGCAGCCAGGTGCTTCGTCACATGCGGGGTTGCGGACAGTAGGTGCGATCCAATCGCCGTCTTCCTCATCATCCCATTCCTCAGGCTTCTCGGCATCTAGAGAATGGTCAAGTCTTGTTGAATAGCTCTTCGGACGGAAGCTTACCAGGGTCAGCAATGGTGTCGGGTTCGTTGTCGAGCCAACCCTCGGGCTTGACAGCCTCCTCATCAGGGATCTCGTATGGCTCACTCTCGTCCCAGTCCTCGGGCTAGTGACGTCAGCAAAAGTGAGAGATTAAATTAAGAACAATGCCCACTTTGACGGCTTCAGGGTCAGAAATCTTCTTGGTGTCCACCCACTCCACAGGCTTGGAATCCTCAGGATCGTCAATCTCTTTGGAAGGGTTGACAGGGGGAGTAAAGTCCTCGAGCAGGTTGCCCGACTTCTCTACTTTGCCGTTAAACTGAACCTCGTATGTGTTGTCGGGGCTGCATTGTGATTAATAAAAGACCTCATGCCTAAAAAAATCAACTCACTTGACGACGAGGGTGTAGATGTTGGTCTCCTTGCCGAAATTCGGCTTGGGAGGAACACTGAGATGCTTTTCTTCGTACTCGCCATTCACCGGGTTCTTGTGACGGAAGATGAAGTGAATCTACGACACCAGTGAGCACACCTCCGAAACATGGGCCACATCCACACCCACCTTGTTCCCCGGGCAGGTCAAGTCAGGACCAAACATCACCACCCAAGGCGTCGTGTCCGAAAACTCCTTGCCGCTCGTCTGGAACCCATCCTCGAGCAGCTTGATGTAACCACCACCACAGTTGCCGCCCTTTTGGTACTGGACCTCGTACTGGACCACGAGGGGTTTGTTCTTGAAGTCCACAGGGGCCGCAAAGGGGGCAGAGATGGCATGGTGGGCAGCCTTGGACTTTGCGACGAGCGCCTTGCTGCCCGTGATGAGGGGCGCTTGGGGGTCCTCGACCTTCCATTCACCGACGTAGGAAAAGGTCTCGCCGCCGACGGGGGTCTTTTTGGTGGCCTCGGAGGGCGTCCAGCGTTCGGCCCAGTCGTCGGTGAATTGTTCGACGAAAGGGGCGGTGATCTCGGTCACCTTGGTATAGGGTCAATATGTGTAGGAGGTGTGCTGGGCATCGAACACACCTTGAAGACGGGTTGGTCGTCGGCAGCGTTGGCACCAGCAGCGGCGGCAACGAGGGCAACGGAGAGCGCTACGCTTCGCATGATGGTGATACGAAGGACCAAGTTGTAGTATTAAAAAACGAAAGAGCGGGTAAAGACTCAAAGTCGACTCGGCGACTCTAAATCCTCGTCCGGTTGACAACGCCACGTATACTCTCTCACGCCTGTAACATATGCCACGTTCACTTCACCTCTCAAACGTCCTCTCCGTCGCTCGCCCGGAGAGTTGGCCGCACGCCAAGGGATGCGCACAGAGCCTTGTACCGAGACCGAATCTGGCTCTGCAGTTGGGCCATATCGACCTCGTCCCCGGAAGACGAACTCGGTGACGGGTTCAACGTCGGAAATTGGCGTATCAGATCCAGAAGACGATGGATGTGATGGAGCACACGTCTGCCAGATCGCATGAACGAACGCGTCTTGACTATGCAGGGGAGATCGCACCCAGACGGATCCTCGTGGCGTAACCCAAAGATCCCCTCCCACGTCCTCGCAAAGCCCTCGTAAAACCCAATTTCTTCCCAGATCTCAAAGCCTTTTTGAACCCCGAGGGCGCGACCGTCGATGAGGCCGTGGATGCGGCCATGCGCAAAGCCATTGGTGTATCCGGCATCGTAGAACCTGGGGGAAGGTGAGAAAGTGAGAGAGCAAGGGGGAGGGGGCGGACGTTTGTTCGAGGTGGACGAGTTCTTCGAGATCAAAAGATTCAGTTGCCATCTATCGTTTGTTTGTCCACGTAACCTCTTTTGAGTTGGTAAGACGACGGAACCGCTCAGGATCTAATAGGAGGGTCTGCCCGTTCCTTTCATGTTCATGTCAGTCCCGAAAGGTTTGACGCAAATCATGAATCACATGGGAGGAGATGATCTGGCATACGACGGGCGCGAAGTCTCCGAGTTCTTTAAAGTATGTCCGACATGCCAGAATTTATTTCTTGCGTTGTAATTAACCACTTGCTGGAAAGGTCAAATTTGAAGCACGACTCCACAGTCAAGTTCCGTCAACATGAGGGGACACCAGTTGCCGTTCTGTGGGCAGACTTCATACCGAGGTTCGTTCAGTTTGCCATCGACGCAGAGGGTGTTGTTATGAATGGCATGCTTGATTCTCAGTGTTGACGAGACAGTACGAAACCCGCAAAGCGAAGCGGTATGTGACTCGGTAGCTGCACTAACGGAGTGCTTGACTCGTAGCAAAATCCTGGGCCACGTACCCCCTGGTGCAGCTCAACGGGCTCTCAGAGGTAGAGGTAGAGGAATGCCTCAACGGTAACGAGACGTGACCTAATATTTCCATCCCGAATGAAGATCACGCATAAGGTGTGTCTATGGCTGGGACGCACAAGTAATGTCATTAATTATCCAATGGGTACGAATGCAACGACATGTGGCGAGACAAAGACAGCTCAGTCAATGGAGAAACATGCTGGAAACAACTGAATGTACATAGGTGAGCTTCAATTGGCAAGCGAGATAGACTTGTTTACTTCCCCTGGCGCTCGTCCAACGTGTTTATGCACATCCTCGCCTGCAGCATCTTGACCCCAGCATCGTCCTGACGATGGTCGATGCTGAACTCAAGATTGGAAACCGGCAATAATTGACGATGCATCACGTATACCGTACGAGGGATTGGAGAGATGAGGTAGGATGTCTCGCTGTTGGCTCGAGGGAGTCTTTTCTGGCTACCCACAGTCCAGGGCGTGGCAGCTCAAGAAAATGTACCACGCGCGTGGACCTTTGGCGCTATGAATTCAAGCCAACAATTGCTTCTGTGGCCGTTGCTCCAACCACCGGACCGCCCGGTGGCTAAGATGGACGGACGCCACCATCAGCGTCCAGTGCACAATGGAGTGGGACCGGATTCGACAAGGGTCCTCGCCACTGATTGGACCGCTCACACGACATTGCATAAAGTCATTACGGTTGGCAAAACACCTCTGAGACCATGCAGCGTTCCCGATAAGAACAGGTGCCATTCAAATCCTATTTGAGTAAGGACAGAAAGATAACTGTGAAACAAGGCGACATCTCTATCCTAGCAAATCGGCGTGACCAGAAGCCGACAGTGCGAGCTACATTCGTCGTTGAACATGGATACCAGCATTCTCAAGAACACATACCACAAACTCGTCGTCCAAGTACTTGGACACTGCTATCTGATCCCCCAGCCCCTTGCGCCGTCGCGTTTTTAGCACGAGATCTCTCGCGAGCGCTTGTCCAGATGCAGGCTCGAGTGGCCTCAGCTTGATGCTTGTGTCCGTCGGATCACCTACGACATTTTGCTCGATGTTGTCACTGTACACTCATTTAGAGCCACTCACCGGGGACAATCGACCAGTGGTCAAACACTTGCGAACAAAATGCCTGCCCCTGCGTCGCCGTACGCAAGTCTGTCTCAAAGCCGTTGGCGTCGATGAC
>JBBPTV010000486.1:0-20914 GCA_038094275.1 Tubosaeta brunneosetosa | reverse complement strand
CCTAGGATAGAAATGTATCTACTCCTGCTTGCTCAGGGAAAGGCCCCTGCTTCCTGGGCTTCTGGGACATCATTCTAATGTATATGGACTACTTGGGAACCATATCTGCCTAGGGATATGTGTAGTCAATCAAAAATGCGAATATATGTTTTGTTTCTCACATATTTCATATGTTATTTTGGCTTTCCTGCCCTCAATTCTGAAGCGAACCTTTCGCAAACTTGGATTTAGGACGTACCATATGTACACTACTGTGCTAGATAGCTGCCCTTAAGAACAAGTGGGGGTGGTTGTCCGCTTTTTTGGTTTTCACCCTACATCCATGTGTTCAAATGTGGATATGTTTGAATGTTTAAAAAGTGGCTATGTAATCTCCAAGAAGCATAGGAATGACATAGGACTGCCAGGTATGGGTACATTGTATGTAGATTTTGCACTATTGCACTACATGATGCATTATGGCAGCTATGTCACCCAGAGCAGATATAGCATCATCTGCTTACTCTAATTAGAGTAAATTGTGCATCACACTACCAGGATCTTGTGTATCTTCAGCCTGCTCAGTAGATGAATCCAACAATTGGCATATAGGTTGCTGATCAGCCATGGGTTATGGGTCATTTGCTGATGGGTCATGGGTTTTTAGTGGGTTTAAATATGGTGACCCATACTTATACCCACAGGTACCCATACCCATGACCCACCATGGGTTACCCAACCCATGGTGTTCACTAGTGGTGACCAGCTGTCTTGGTTGGTGGTGGGAGCGCTGTTGTGCTCCCCTCATCCTCCATGTCATCTTGTGGGTGGAGGGGGTGCTGTGCACCATTGCGCCTCCCCCTATCTGTCATCCTGGTTGGTGGTGGGAGTGCCGTTGTGCTCCCTCCCCCTCCTCATTGTCTTGTGGGTGGTGAGCATGCCGTGCACTGTTGTGCTCCCCTCACTATCCTCATTGTCCTGTATTGGTGGGCATGCAGTGCATGCCATTGTGCTTCCCTTGTCCTCCTTGTCATCTTGCAGGTGGAAAGCAAGCCATGCGCCTCCCTGGGCATTGTCTTGCTTGGTTGTCAGGATGTGATTGCATCCCCTCACCTGCCTTGTCATCCTGTGGGGGTGTGCCATTGCGCCCCCCTGCTTGCCATCCTGGTTGGTGGTGGGAGCGCCATTACTCTCCCCTTGCTCCCCTTGTCATCTTGTGGGGGTGGGCTTGTCATGTGCCATTGTGCCCCCCATTGTCTTGGTTTGTGGTGAGGATGCTGTTGCATCCCATCACCTTCCTGGTCAACCTAGGGGTGATGCTGCATGCCATTACACTGTGGTCATTGTCATGGGCTATGACATGTCAGTTTGTCATGTGGTGATGGTGCTGGGCATGCCTGTTGTTGATGGTGCTGGGCATACCTGTTGTACCCCCATCACTCTCACCCTCGTCATTGTTGCTGTGGTGTGTTGTTGCCATATAGTGATGGTGGTGGTGGTGATGGTGGGTATGTGGGTAGAGTGTGCTGCCATTGTGCCCTTGTCATTGTTGGTGTCATGGTGGTGGGTGCACCATTGTGTGCCCTCGCCTATGCCATTGTCGTCATGGGCATGCGAGTGGTGTGGTGGTGGTGACTGCACTGTAGCGCCACTGCGCCCTTGTCACCATTGCCATCATGGTGGTAGATGCACCATTGTGTACCTTTGTGTGGGTGGTGGTGGTGACTGCACTGTTGCACTGCCTCGCCCTTGTTGCCAGCATCGTGGTGGTGGGTGCACTATTATGCACCCTTGCCACCTTCATTATCATTGTGATGGGGTGGGCATGCCACTACTCTCCTGCCCTTGCTCTTTGTGGCGGTAGTGGTGGGCATACCGTTCTGCCCTGTCACCATCATTGTTGTCAGTGCAAAGATATTGAGTCACATTTTCACCTTCATTGTTGTCAATTTGGTGGTGGTGGTACTGTTGCATGCCCCCTCTTTGTTGAAAGACAGAGTGCAGAGTATAGACGCTCAATGACAGTACTTACTTAGAACATTATGGTTTGAGTACAAGTCTTGTTAGAACTCAGCTACTGAGTTCAAACTTATATACTACATAAGAAAATGTATTATATAATATGAATCATCACATGACTGTGAGAGCTATGCTCAATGATTATATATCATGATTCATTCAACACTCCCCCATGCTAAGTATGTGCTAGTTTATGCAAGCATAAGAGATAGTAATATACAAAACTTCTGCACTATTTAGGCAGGAAAGGAAATTAACCCAAGTTGAGAATGAAACTTCTCAAACTTAACATATTCCAGATTCTTTGTAAAGTTATCTGCTGGGTTTTCATCACCATCAATATAAAAGATCTCAATGTCTTTATTGATGACGGCATTGTGAATAGAATGGTATCTAATGTGGATATGGCATGTAGCCTTTTTGTTTACAAGGTTTTGGGCAGTAAAAATTGCACCCTGATTGTCTGCACAGAGAGGTATCAGCTTGAGTTGATACCCAAGTTCTCCAAACATCTGTTTAATACCTATTATTTGATTACAGCAAACAGACATAGAAATATATTCAGCTTCAGTGGATGAGGTAGCAGTGACCTTTTGAAGGTGTGAATTCCACATAAAAGCTGCATTTGCAAGTTTTAGGAAATATCCTGTCTGTGAGTGAGGAGTAGGCAAATCTTTGCCCCAATCAGAATCCGAACAGCTGATTAGGCCGGAACCACTTTTTCCATCATAAATGAGAGTTAAATCCTGAGTGTCAATTAAATATCGACAGATGTAAATGGCTCTATCCAAGTGTTCCTTGGATGGATTAGCAGATTGTCACACTAATTGCATAACTGCAAAGGTGATATCAGGTCTAGTCCCAAGCATTAAAAATAATAGGGATCCAATGACAGTCTGAAAACACATCCATAATTCAGGGTCAACTGGTTTATCATTCTTTTCAGGAACATATCCCTGTGGTAGTGGCATTCATGCAGATTTGGCATTTGTCATGCTACACTGCTCAACTACTTTGTTAAGATATTCACTCTGATCTAAATAGATCTGGCAATTAGTTCGATCACGGCATATTCTCATTCACAGAAATTTGCAAGTTTCACCTAGATCATGGCAATCCCATTTATTCATGAATTTTTGTTTGAGTTGATCAACTTCTTTGGGGTTTGTGCTGCAGAAAAAAACGTCATCAACATATATGATGACAAAAATCTTGGATTTGCGATAAACATATACTTCAGCTTTGGAGTAAATCAACTGGAAACCAAGTTCCTGCATGGATTTTTCAAGTTCCTTCCACCATGTAATACTGGCTTGCTTAAGGCCATAAAGTGCATGTCTTAGGCAGAGGACTTTGCCTTTATATTTGGGTGAAGCAAACCCTTCAGGCACTTCCATATAGATCTCTTCTTCCAATGGACCATAAAGGTAGGTGGATCGCACATCCAGTCTAGTTATGTACCAATCTTCTAGAGCGGCAAGTGCTAGCATCATTTGCACAGTCTCTAATTGGACTACAGGAGAGAAGATCTCATCAAAATCGATTCCCTCTATTTGAGAGAAACCTTTTGCAACTAGGTGAGCTTTCTTTCAACCATTAGGTTTTACATCAAAAACCCATCTATTCCATATAATTTTACTGTTGGTTAGATGATCTACCACCTCATAGACTTTTTGGTCTTTGAGTACTTGTAACTTGGCCATACAGGCCTCTCACCAGAGCTTCTGCTTGGCAGGTGGTAGTGCAAGGATGTCCTTATAGGATCATTTGCGATAATTAGGTTTAATTTCATTGCTGCCATAAGGTATGGCGCAAGCACAGAGATAATAAGCCAAATTTACTCCCCTTTCATGGGTTAGGCATTCAATCTCCTCTTTGGATTTGGGAGAATCGTTAATCATTGGTTCCAGAGGATAATCAACCAATCACTCTGGATCAGGAGATGGTGATATAGCACCAGGAATATTAGGCTCAGTTTGCCCAGTAAGCTCCTTCTATTTAGAGGTAGACTCAATGTCCTTAACCTGTTTGGTAGGATTTCTCCTTTCACCATAGACATTCCTGGGCCTTATTGGAACTTTATGTTCATGTTGGGATTGTCTGGGAAGGGGCAGTGGGGCATTATAAAGAGGTACCCTCTGAGGAGGAGTACAAGGTTCAGGAAGAGGAATAGGACTAGATGTCCTTTTATGAGGTTCCTCAAGATCCACTGGCTCCAATGGATAATCAGGCACTAGGATTGGGTTTTTACAAGTGGAACCCTCTGGAATTTCAATTTTGTCATCAGAGGGACATTGTTCATCTGTAGTATGCAGGGATTTGTGTGGAGTAGACACAGGTTTATGTGGCTTAGCATTTGCACACTTTTGGAATAAATGCTCATCAAAGACAGCATAGGCAGCAGTGAATAATGTATCATTAGGTTGCATGAACACCATATTGGCGTCATTTGTGGATGCAACACCCAAATAGACCATAAGCTGTGAGTGAGGGGATAACTTTCCACACTCACATTGAAAAGGTGCAAGATGAACATATGTGCCACACCCAAATACACGAAGATGTGCAATGTTGGGTTGCTCTCCAGTTAATAACTCCATAGGAGTTTTCCAATGCAATCTAGCATTTGGGGTATGATTGTACATATGTGATGCATGATAAATAGCAAATTCCCAATAAGATGGGGGCAGGCAAGCATGAAGATGCATTGCCTGTGCTTTGTCCATTAAGGTACGAATGTGCCTTTTGGCACGACCATTTTGCTGTGGTGTGTGGAGAACGCTTTGATATATGTGAATACCTCCATTTCGAAGCATTTAATCAAAAGCTTTTGATTTGTATTCTCCCCAAGCATCAGACATCCAGCCTTTAACTTGGCTTTTGTACTGTGTCTGGACATATTTAAGAAATTGTCTGGTGGCATGAATTGCACTATCCTTAGTGCACAATGCAGTCAACCAAGACATAGATGTAAAATTATCATAAAAATAATAACATATTTGCTCTTATAATGAGATTCCACTTCAAAAGACTTAAGATCCAAATGGATCAACTCAAAGGGCTCAGTGGCATGCTTTAGAGTGTGTGGAAAACAGCAATTAGATTGTTTGCCTAGCTGACAACCAGGACAAATGCACTCTTCCATGGGTATATTGACCACAGGAAAATCTTTAAGATGTTTTTTGCCAGCATGGATCACTTCTTTAGAGGGGTGACCTAGTCTGTGGTGAAGCAGATTATAATCAATTGTCTGCATATTGAGACAAGATTTTGCCTTAACAGCAGGTGCATGGACAAAGTATAATGTACTTCCAGGATGAGTATGAAACTCCACAGTGACTCATTTCTTGAGTTTGTGATAAAAGAATATAAATCCTTCCTGATTTTGGACAGATAAGTGTTTGTCCTTTAATAATGTGCCCATAGACATGAGCTTAACGTTTGATTTGGGCATGTAGATTGTAGGCGATAGTCGCACTATAGATCCTTTCTATGGTTTTATGATAACCATTCCTTTACCCAAAATTTCTGCAGGACCATTTGCAGTCTGTGCCATTTTTGGCTTACTATAGGGGATATATTCAGTGAAGTCCTCAAATTGGTATGTAAAGTGTGATGATGCTCCAGAATCTAGGAGCCACATATCATCAGGGACTGAGGAATGCAAGTTTGAATTGGTGCAATCATCACACAATAACTTAGGTACTAGATTGCTTTCATCAGACAACAATACAATAGATTTATTGTCCAAGTCACTATCTACCCATGACACGAAGAGACTATCTACATCTGACTGTGAAATCAGATGTGAGTCAATGAGTAGTTGGGTGAAAGGATCGACAGACCTTGGGTCTTCGTTGAAGTCGAAGTATTCATCAAAGAATTCTTCTTCATGTTTATTGCACAAGTAATGGTCATACATACTGGCAAGAGCAGTAAATTTTGAGTCGGCAATGGCCGAGATTTCCTCCTCCAGTGAGACAGTATCACTATCTGGGGTAACTGGAACATTTGCAAAGGCCTGTTGGGCATTGCAAGGAATAGTTGAAGTGGCAGTGGCAGTGAGAGGGACATGAACCAAGTCCTTCCATTGGGAAGGAGGGACATGAACATGGGGAGCACAGGGAGATGGAGCAAGAGGTGTAATAACAGTAAGAGGTGGGAAGAGAGCACAAGGAGGGGTAACATTCCCTGTGGGAGAGGGAATATGTGCAGGTGGTGAAAAAATGGCCACCAGCTCCTTGAAATCTGACAACTCCTCAATTGTTGCAGTAGGAGTTGAGGTGTCAATACGCTCCATCAAATGCAAGTGCTTCAGAGGGGGACCCAAAATATCAAGGTTGGCGTTCACGAGCAGATTGAGAGTGTGCACAGTCTCTATTGTTGGGACAGTGCCAATGCGATGAGCCAAAGCAATGGAACATTGCATGTGAGGAAAGGCGAGGGGACCATAATGTGTGGCTGTGGGTATATGCACAATAAGGTGAGGGTCAGCAGCAGAATATGATGGAGGGATAGTGGCAGCAAAGGTGAAGGAGGCCTCTCCTTCGTTAGTGAAGTGAGTGGCCCATTGTTGTTGGTGACACTTGCCATGTTGGGACTGCTGTCCATGATGAGCACACCAAGAGGATCCAGGGGCACCTGAAGTCAAATCTGGTTTCAACTGACCTTGTTGCTGTGACAATGACAACCCAGACTGGTGGTTTGGCTTATGTTGCTGTGAACCAGATGACAATCCTTGTTGCTGTTGTTGGAAAGTTGGGTCATTGGGCTTGTGCTTAATTGCAGTAATGTGATTGGACTGAGAGTTGTTAGAATTATTTGTGGCCTGGTGGCCATGAGCAGGACAGTTAGATGCAGAATGCTGCTGCTAAGCTAAGATGGCAGCCTCCTCAAGTTTCTCCATAGTTACAAAAGCTTGGGAGTTCGGACCAGTTGTCTTGTTGGTAGTTGCAGTAGATTCACAAGTACTGTTCAAGGGTCTGATTCATGCACTCTGTTTGACCATCTCCTTTTGGATGATAACTGAAGGTAAAATAGAGTCAGATATCAAGGGCTTTTCCTAACAAGCGGAAGAAATGAGACACAAATTCAGTTCCTTGATCAGAGGTGATGTGGAAAGGAACTTCATGCTTAGAAAACACATGGAGTAGGAACAACTTCACTAACTCTGGTGATGTCACCTTGTTGTCTGTTGGGATGAATATGCATTGCTTCATTAGATGATTGACAACAACTAGGATTGCAGTGTGACCAGAGGACGTGGGGAGCTGTTCTATGAAGTCCATAGAGATGGAGTTCCAGGTTTCTCAGGAATGGGGAGTTGTTTCAGGAGTCCATATGGTTTATGTCTTGGTACTTTGGCTCAAGTGCAGGCAGTACAGGAGGAGACATATTCTTTGATGAATGTTTGAATGCCTGGCCAAGTATATTCTCTCCAAATTAACTCCAGAGTGCGATTTTGCCTAAAGTGACTGGAGATTGGATGATCATGTTTGTACCAGAGTACATGGAGACGGAGATCATTGGAGTCTGGGACATAGATGTGATTGTCCAGACATAAGAAGCCATTAGAATCAACTGACCAACAAGAATTGGAGGAATCAGAGGGGTCAGACAGATGTATAGATGTGAGGGGATCAGAAGGAAGGGCAGATAAGGCATTGTGGAGTGACTCTAAGTCAAACATGGAGCTGGCTTGGAGTACCAGAGTTGCTAGATATGTTGCTCTAAGGGATGATGTAAGTTGTTCCTGAGTAAAGACAGGTTGGAAGTTGTGCAGATTGACATGAGCATAGTCCCTATCCTCCTCTTTGGGATAGACATCCCAGCATCTAGTGAGGGCATCGGGTTTCACGCCAAGGCACCCAGGTCTAAAACGAATGATCATATGGAACTGCAAAAGGAACTTTGACCACTGGGCTTGCCAGTGTGTTAGGAGTTTGGATGTGGTGAAATATTTGAGATTCTTGTGATTGGTGATGACATCAACCAGGGTTGCAGAGCCTTCAAGGTAATGTTGCCATTGGAGGAAAGCCTCATGGATAGTGAGCAATTCCTTGTTGTGCATGTCATAGTTGAGCTCCATTGAGTGGAGTGTCCTGGAGTAGAAACTAACTGGCTGGATTTCCTCATCTGGACATCAGATGGAGAGGATACCAGCAATGGCATAGTCAGAGGCATCAGTTTCTACAAATATCAGAGCATCAGGAATCTAGTAGGTAAGGATCAGAGCAGATGTGAAGGCATCCTTCAACTTTTGGAACAACAAACGGCAGTCATTGGAGAAGTGCCATGGAGTTCCCTTGTGAGTAAGACAGGTTAAAGGAATGACAATGTCAGAGTAATTATGGATAAAGCAGTGGTAGAAATTAGTGAATTCAAGGAAGGACTGGATGTCCTTAACCTTTCAAGGCTCAGGCCAGTCTTGAATGGCCTTGACTTTCTTGGTGGATATAGTAAGTCCAGCCGGAGATAACTGGTATCCGAGATACTCAGTTGAGTTGGTGTGGAATTCACATTTCTCAGGTTTCGCATACAGTCTGTGTTTGTGAAGTCAATGGAGTATCTCACGGACATGCTCCTTGTGAGAGGCCATATCTGAGGAGTAGATGAGAATGTTGTTGAGATAAACAATAATGCAAACATCTAACAAATCAGCAAAGATAGTATTTACAAACCGCTGGAATGCTGCAGGGGCATTTGTAAGTCCAAAAGGCATCACAAGCCACTCATATGATCCATAGTGTGTACAGAATGACATCTTCCATTCGTCACCCTCAGCGATGTGGACCAAATGGTACACATGTTAGAGATCGATCTTAGAGTAAATCTTTGCATGTCTTGGAGCATCAAGGAGATCGGAGATGCATGGAAGTGGGTAATGGTCTTTCTTCGTGATTTTGTTGAGTCCTCTGAAGTCAACACAAAGACAGAGTGAACCATCCTTCTTGTGGACAAATAGGACCAGAGCTGCATGAGTGGAGGAGGAAGGTCAGATGAAACCATTGGCTAGGTGTTTATCTAGGAACATCCGGAGTGACTCAAGTTTGGAAGTGGAGAGGGAGTATGTGGTACCTAGAGGAGGAGATGCATCTTCTTCGAGATTAATCTTCAAATCATGTTTGTGATGGGGCACAAGCTTAGAAGCTTGTGTCTTGCTGAATACATCAGTGAAATCATGATAGTCTGATGGAACTCTGGACAGATCCACCTGTTCAGGAGTAGAAGAGGCATGGAGTTTGGTTTCCTCAGGGCGGAGTTGCAGGCTGAACTGCACAGAGCTCTCAAGATGACAAGCAAGTGCGAACACAGGAGTGCCAATGAGTGCAATGTGAGGAGCTTTGTGATGGAGGAGGTCAGGTGATGTTGGAGTAGCCAGAGGGGTGATGATGGTGGTGGTGGGTACACAGTGGTTGCACTCACACTGGGTTGATGCAGGTGAACAGGGTGCACATACTTGGGTGAGCGCACTAGGTGGACATGGGTGGTGGGTGAGTGGGCCTGGGGTGTTCATGTGCAACTTGCTGGAGGGACACAGATGTGTGCGTGCACTGAGGTGAGCAGTGAATGTGGGTGTGAATGGTGAGCATGTACCTGTACCTGCATGCATCTGTGGTGAATTGGAGCAATGTAGGGAACTGTGGTTCCCTATGTTTATATCCTGTCCTTTTGCAGCATTTCAGATCATCCTACTGCACTCTTTGATGGATTACTTAATCCAGACCTTAGTCCAGACTCAGACTGTCTTATTCCAGACTCGGACTCCCTTATTCCAGACTTGGACTCACTCTTTCCAGACTCGGACTCACTTAGTCCTGTCATCCACTTCCATCAGTCCTGTCCACTGTCCATCCAAAGCTCGTTGGTAAGTCTGCTTTATGTTTTGGTCATTGTTTTATCACTTGTCCTTGATTCCTACGCACCATACCTACATTCCATACCTCCATACCTACTTTCAGTCTGATGTTTTTACCTTTTTGGTAGTATTAGAGTCTCGGATATGCCCAGACTATAAAGCCATGTATTTGGACATGTTATATATCATCTTTCTACTCGTCCTCTGTCATTGCGGCCGTGTCTGCACCTCATTTGACATCATTTTCAACAGTCTACTGGAGCTGTGTCTCTAGAACTTCTTTGCTTTTGATCTGCTTTCACTCCAGACTCCATTCCTGTACCAGCTTACCATAGTAGGGGTCTCAGGACTGCGTCCAATCCATTTCCCAACAGGCCCATAAGTCCTGTGGATGTTTGCTTTCTCTTCATTTGCCTGGAGTTCCCTAGGGATGAACCTAATCATTCCCTTCACCCTGTCTGCACACCAACTCACCATTTTTATAGTTCTTACAATGAGTGTGGTGTGTCTGAGAGGCTGCACTGATGTGGCATTGTATTACATAATATGAACCTCAAAATTTTCACTAAGTCCCGTCCAGCTTCTTCCTTCCTTACCATCACAACCCTGCACAATCGTGCACTCACCCACCTTCATCCTCATCACCTGCACTCATGCACACCCATGCAAAGCCACACATGCACTTGCAGGTGCATGCACACAGCACACACACACATGCATACTTCATACCCAAGCAAACGAAGCGCATGCATGTCCATCCAAGAAAGGCAAGCATGCACCCACAGAGCACACAAGCACCCTGCTCACTGGCATTCACAGTGCATGCTTGCCCAAGCATATGCACACCACACTCACCATTGTCCATCCAGAAAACATGTATGTGCCTGAATACCAGGTTTGCCCAGTGCAGGTGCATGCTCACACAAGCATGCGCACATCCCACTCACCTCACCACATGCACTCAAGCGCATCAACACCCAACCAAGTCAAGCCGTGCATCCCACCAACGTGCATGCTTGTCCACCCCAATATGAAGATGGTGCATACATGCCTAAGTACACACTCACACACTCATCCACATCCAGTTCTAGGCAATATGTATGTGCACCTGTGTGCACTCCAATGCAAAGATGGTATGTACTCACTTCAGTATACACACTCCTACTCATCCATGTCCATCTAGGTAATGAGGTGTGCAGTGGGGATAGGTGTACATATGTACAGTAGATGATAGCTAGGCCTGAGTGTAATAAAGTACTAGTTATGCAATAATCATTTATGATTGGTTATCTATTATTCTGTGGTCTGAAGTGTAGTCTAGATTGGCTAGCATAGTCTTGTAGGTTGTATTGGCCACTGTAGCTTCTGTAGTACCTGTAGTCTTGCTAACTACCATAGTCTTTAGATGGTTACCATAGGCCTAGGTTGACATGACCCTGGCTACAGTAGGCTACAGTAGAACCACACTGGTTACAGGTGGCTATAGTAGGACCTGGTAGACATCCATGGACTATGTAGTACTACATACAGAGGGGAAGATGACAGGGACTATAATGGTAACAAGAACCATGTAGTACTATGTTGCCTCCTGTAGACACACCCTTATTTCCAGATGTCCTCCCTACTCCCACCCCCTCATCCCATCTTGCCATAGACCCCACTCCCATTAAAACCAACAACCATACTGTCCTTACCACCCACCATGGGAATGCCCCCCCTGATGAGACCACCCCTACCCAACACACCCACCTAACATGTGATGTACCTACCAGGCTAACTGCCACAATGAATGAGGAAGCTATACCCACTACCCTAGCCCAACTGGAATCTCACACTATATGCCCCCTCCCTACCCCAGTCTCCACACTTTCAGACAAGGAACTCCTGGAATTGTATCTCAAAGTCAAGGACACTAATAGGCAAATGGTCATCAACCCAACCAATGTAGCGCAATCCAAACTAGCAAAGTACACCCTGTCCCCCGAGAATGGCTTTCCGATCATTCACCTTACCTCTCCTGGCCAGCTGATAGAGGACCTCAACCCTAACTCACTGAGAGAATGAATGAATATCACCACCCTGAAGCTTGTTGCACACGTCTTTGACTACGACAGTGGGGACCCACCTGCATGAACCCCCTAATTACCATGTGCATTAAATCTACAATTGATGATGTGTCTATGGCATTCAACACCAAAGAAGCAGACTGTATTGTCTCCCCCCCAGCTCTGACCATAGTATACCCCATTGACTCATGCCCAAACACATTCCTTATCCATAATATTACAGAGGAGATCTGTGAGATTGTGCTAGAACACTATGTATGGTTCTTCACACATCTGACCTTTGAAGTCTGGCCTCTTGTTGAAGGTGCCCTCCTAACACTTCTTTTCAACCTCATCAGATATACCACAGACAGGAATGACATTATCCAACAAATTGTGAAGGACACTTGGAGTGAGGTGGAAACCAAACACCAGATGGTGTGTATCTTATGAGACCAAGACCTGTTCTTCAAAGACAAGGAGAACCTCCCACTCATTGAGCCATGGCTTGACACCTTCATTAAATCTGTCCAGGTGGAAACCCTCAACTGTAAAGTGGTGGATGGGATAGCCACTCCCTGCTTTAATGTACTTGCTGAATCCCTGACTGCAAGTGCCCATGCATGGACAACCATCTGCAGCCTTACTGCATCCCTAACCTAACCTTCCTCACTGTACGGCATTGGATCAGCTTCACACCTTTTTAGATGCTCACTATGCCACTCTGTATCACACCCCTGTGGTCTATGTGAGTTCCCAAACACCCCCCACTGAAATGGTCCTGTGGCCAAGTTCAAAATCAACAACAAAGGCAAGGGCAGCCAGAATAAACCAAGGAAAGCTTGATCAAAGGATAGGAGCAATGTGTATCCCAGATGATGTTAATTCCCATTCCTAAGTAACATTTCTAAATATACATATCCCATAACACATATACCCACTATATCATGATGATACAGATGCACATGGACATACCCCATTCATTACATGTTTTCTTACTGTTTCATATGCTACTAAAATGGATACCCAGTTACCACAAACAAATATGCCCTGAGTATGAAGCTGATGCTGTACAGACAGCATGGAACTGAAACTGGAGCTAAAAGACGTTGCTATAGGGAAAGCAACAGCAACCAAAACAAACCACTTGCCCGAATTTACTGACTGTATGCATAACAGAAAAGCAAGTGGCCCCACCCACAATGGTGACCTATTTAGATCAAGGGCTTTTGTGTTGTCGACCGAGTTAGCAGATGAGGGGGTTACTATCCATGACTACACCCCCAACAAACTAACATAAACCCCCTGCGAGAAACTGGGACATGTCCTCCTTCCCCACTTAGTGGTTGGATGGTGGGTGCAAGTAGAACCAACTGTCAGTGAAACAACATTATCTGCCAGTAGGCCCCCCTTACAATTTGGTCCCTTCCCCAGTCATGGTGCTAGCCTCCCTGAGGATCAAGAGGAGGGCTCATAGGCCACTGGGACCCTCAATGACAACTGAAGGGTGACAGCAGGTGGAACTGCTACAGCAGAATCAGGCCCATAAGCCCAAAACCAATGACAACAGGCCACACTAGGCAACCCCCAACCTAAACCAACCAAACCCCTCTCCAGAGCAAATATCCTCATCACAACACTAAATATAAATGGACACACAACTACCACCCAACCTAATCAAGGCCCACTATCCAAATGGACCAATGTACACCACACCCTTTGAGACATGAAACTCGACATCCTATGCCTACAAGAAACACACCTAGAAGACGAACATATTGACCACATCAACACACTTTTTAGCTGACACATCCTACTTATCAATTCTGCATCACAACGATCCCCTGGAGCCACTGGTGGAGTAGCTTTCATACTGAACAAAGAACGACTTAGTTACACATCTACTGAAACACATGAACTAATACCAGCGCATGCCCTCCTTCTAACAATACATCACCCAAGTGACTATAAGATAACAATACTAAATGTATATGCCCTGAACGACCTGGCTGCACACCCCACCTTTTGGGACACAATCAAACAATGGCTCCCCCAAAACCACTGGCCTAACCTGATACTAGGTGACTTCAACCTAGTTGAGGACCCAATTGACCGGGCACCTGCACACCCAGACTCTGACCAAGCACTTCAAGCATTCCATAAATCAGTAAATACACAAGATATGTGGTGACACAAGAATCCTAACCAACACACCTTCACATTCTCAAGTGGTAACAGATCTTTGTCTAGACTAGATAGAATATATGCAAAACAACAACTAGCCATGTCTCTACACAACTGGACAATAACCCCATCCCCCATACCTACAGACCATCAGATGGTATCAGTGAGACTAGTTCCACCCCAAACACCATATGTTGGCCTTGGTCGATGGACATGGCCCCTCACACTGCTTAAGGACCATAAATTGTTCGAAACCATTGCTGAAGAAGAAATCAACCTACACACTGCACTTAATACTGCAAAAGATATGCCCCATCATGTACAAGAATTATGGAGTGACTTCAAAAAAAGGATTGCAACCCTAGTGCAGACATCTGACAAAACTCAAATTGCTAAAATGGAAAACAAACTAAAAGCCCTAAGAAAAGATCTAACAGCAGCCAACAGATTCTAGCAATAGACAACTTTGATGACACAGCGTGAACAAATGTAAGACTACTAGAGCATGAAATAGAATACCTTGAAAAGAAAAGATACCACCACGTATAGCAAAGCGCAAGTACACTGGCATTACAAAGGTGAAAAAATTAACAAATACTGGTGTGGCCTAAACAATCCCAAAAAACCACACAATATAATATATGCCCTCTCCGACCCAACTTCTGGAAAAATAACTACATGATCCAAGAACATGACCACAATAGCAAAAACATACCACAAAAACCTGCAAACAATCGGCCTCCTCCCCCCCAATGACCCTTAATGGCATGACTCCCAGGAAATGGTCCTGACAACGATACCACAATCACAAAAATTCTCTGACCCTGATTCCCCCCTCAGCCAGCTACTCACAACTGAACAAGTCACAGCTGCCCTAAAAATATCCAAAAACAGTACGTCAACCGGCCTCGATGGCATCCCATACAAAGTATATAAAAAATTGATGGATCTCAAGAAAGTAAGATCAGCAGCAAACAAACCATCTTTCGATATCATTGCAGTCCTCACCCTGGTATATAATGACATACAAACCAACAGAACACTGCCCACTGGGAGATTCTCAGCAGGATGGATGTGCCCCCTATACAAAAAGAAAGAATGTACAAAAATAGAAAATTACAGACCTATTGCCCTACTTAACATAGACTACAAAATCATGACCAAAGCCCTGGCCACCCAACTCACCAGATATGCAAACCAGTTACTACACCTGGATCAATCTGGCTTCATACCCAAACAATCAATCTTTGACCCCATCCAACTAGCTGACTCCATGTGCGCATATGCAGACTATATGGATGAAGATGGCATAATTGTCACCCTTGACCAAGAAAAGGCATATGATAAGATTGACCACTCCTACCTGCTAGACACTTTGAGAACTTTCCAACTCCCAGAACTCTTCATCCAAACCATTGCAACACTATACAACCATGTGACCACTGAAATCATCATTAACAGCATACAAAGTGAAGCATACAAAGTCATCTAAGGAGTCAGACAAGGTGATCTGCTCTCATGCCTGCTCTTCAATTTAGCAATTGAACCACTCGCAGCCTTCATATGATCCTCTCCAGACCTGTTGGGCTTTAACATCTCTGGAGCGCAATCAAAAATAATAATAAATCTATATGCCAACAATACAACAGTATACATGTCAAGTACAGACAGATATGATGACCTTAAGATTATTCTAACAAAATGGTGCATGGCCTCAGGTGAACCTGAACAAGATGGAAATCATCCCACTTGGGTCACCAACACACCGCAAACATGTGGTACAAACATGAAAAATCCACCCAGATGATGCCCCTCTAAAGGAAGGCATACATATCGCTGTGGATGGGCACACCACCCAATGCCTAGGAGCATGGATAGGTAATAAGATTGAAGCAGCACAACCTTGGTCCGCTATCATAGACAAAATTAAATCCAGCCTTAACAGATGGAATCTCTTACATCCCACACTAGATGGAAAACAACTGATAATACAACTGACCATTGGCACAATGACCCAATTTCTCACTAAAGCCCAAGGCATGCCCTCAGCAATTGAAAACAAACTAACATGCCTTACAATAGAATTCCTTTAGAATGGCTCATGCACCCCACTGAACATGAGTGATAAATACCTCTGCCAACCACAAAAAAGGAGGAATAGACCTCATAAACATACTGGCTTGTAATGAAGCAATCAATATCATATGGCTGAAAGAATGCCTAGATCTCTCACCTACCCAACCATCATGGACATATGTCATCAATATGATCATCAACTCCATACAACAAAACGGGATCCAGAGCCCAATGGACATCAACACCTTCCTAACTACTCTTCACCCCACCAGTATCTTTCGCACACACCACAAACAAACCCCTACCTTTGTAAGAACACTCCTATGTACAGCAAAGAAGTTCCACCTCACCTTTGCCCTGCTAAAGCTATCTGAGGAGCTGAAACTACAACTCCCTGCATGGTACCACATTGACGTCCCACCCTGATTATACTACAAACAAAAAACAGCATGCCTATGCCAAACACATAGTGCCACAACCATATGAGACCTTAAGAGAATTGGTGAGTTTGTAATGCAACACACCTCACCACATCAACCCAACTCACACTGTGACTGCCCTGACTGTCAAGCCAATAGAGACCTAGGGTGTAGAAACCCACACAGATGTGCACAGTTAGCCCACTCCATCATAGGTCTCACAGATGACAAATACAGCCCAATTGTTGAGTGCCCACCTGAAGATGGCCTAACACTTACACATCACCAAAAAGAAAAAAACCACCGCACAATCATCCCAAGAGGAGATGATGTACTTTTCAACCCAACAGTGACTGCAAAGTCCTCCCTAAATGAATGCTTCCATATCTTTGGAAATGCAACTAACCTAATCACAACTCCTGCACACAGGCTATGAAACCCTCATCTCGGTGAAGGCACACAAGAAGACCCAATTCAAATCTACACAGATGGATCTGGCCACAACAATGGAAAACAAAATGCATGTTGCAGTACAGAGGTCTGGTTTGGACCCAATCGCCCCTCAAACAAATCCGTTAAAGTCCCTAGTGTTACTCAATCCAACCAAGCCAGGGAAATTGCTGCTGTACTGATCACTCTACAAACATCCTCACCACTGACATCTGTAAGAATAATATCTGACTCCAGATACATTATCGATGGTCTAACCAAACATCTCCCTCTTTGGGAAAATTCAGGATAGATTGAGATGCAAAACAGTTGGCTTTTTTAGGCAGTGGCATACCACCTGTGCCGCAGAGCAGCACCCACATATTTCAAATGGATCAAAGAACACACTGGCAACATTGGGAACAAAGAAGCTGACATCCTCACAAACCAAGGAGCACTGAAACCTGAAGATAATGCACTGGACCTAGATGTCCCAGACTCTTTCCACCTACAAGGTGCAAAGCTGGCAACAATCACATAAACTCTTGCCTACCGAGAAATATTAGAATCACAACCAACCCACTACAACTGTCCTGTCCTAATGCACCTAGATATTGTCTGACATGCCATAGTGGACATCACACAACAGCAGGAAATGGATGCCACCATATGAAGGAGGCTATGGCACCCCGACATTCACCACACAATACAAAACTTCTTATTCTGAGCGATGTATGGCTCCCTACATATTGGAAGTTTCTGGTGCAACATCCCCACCTTTGAACACAATGCAAGATGTCACCTATGTGACTACCCAGACGAATCCCTAGAACACATATTGCTGACATGCCACAGTCCCCAAAGTAAGACAATTTGGTCTATTCTCCAGAGAACATGGCCCTTTGCACTTGGTGACTGGAGACCCCCTACATATGGGGAAATACTGGGATGTGGATGCCTACAACCCCATAACACACATTATAACCCTCCCACAAGACAGACAAAAGGTAAAATTTGCCTTCATATTATACTCCTTTCAGAATCTGCACATCTCATTTGGGCCCTCTGCTGTGATCAGGTCATCAATGGAGTAAACCATAGCCCCGACACCATACAGACATGATGGTTAAACAAGATAAATAGCTGACTAGACATTGACCATAGAGCTGCTGCATCACTGCACTACCCAACAACAACCTCCCAACTGAAACACACATGGAGTATCTTCCTTAAGAACAACCAAACCCTCCCCCCAGACTGGGCCACCTGCCATGAGGTTTTAGTGGGTATCAAGCTACCAAGGCCCCCTGCTGAGACTGGGGATACCTAGTGGTGAACAGAGTCCCACATCCCCTACCAACAGGTAGGGCATATGTAAGAGCATTTTTCCTCGGACCAGCAATCCACAGACTTCTGCCTTAGTGTATTGAGTAGGACTAGATTAGTCAGTTGCTACCCAATAATAACACTTGTCCAAAAAAAAAAGAGTATGAACCCTGGTCAACTCTGAAGTTGGGAATGAACCAACTTCAAGTGTTTCTTCTCTATTTCTTACTTTACCCATTTAGAACTCACTTTACCCTGCTGTAGTATAATCATGCATTATGTCAATCACATGGTGGCATTTCTACTTCCTCCAAACATGTGCTACTGTGCCTTTTGACATCTCCTGATGCAGTGCAGAACTGCCTGAATGACTGCCCTTGCCCTCAGAACATTCACAGTGTTAGATTTGGTGATTTCACACCCATTTTGTTCATTGATGGCTTACTGCTTCTCATTTTGCTTCCTAGTTGTCACCATTTCATTTCCCATCTTTATTATACCTATACTCAACTTTCTCCAGCTCATTCTAACTTGTTCTGTGCAGTTGGAGCTTCTACCTTATGCTTATTCAGCATTGTGGCTGATCTGTTTACCAGTATTTACATGAAGCACACATACAGCCTGTTGTACACTGTGGTTCCCTCCTTGGTTACTTACTGTGGACATCAGTCCTAGCTCCCAGAAGCCCTTTGAGTTGACCCAACAAGTGGCTAGTCCACTTCCTCAATCCTCAGCTCTTAACACAAGCTGAAAAGATAAAAGGATGGCACTGAAATGAAGACTTGTATGTCATGAATGCTTGACTATGTCCTAGGAAGTAGATGCACTAGGGGTCACATTTTCCCTTGTGCTTGATGCTTTGTAGTTGTTGCTGGCATGCTTTAGGTGGATCATGTACAGATATAATGGCTGGGATTCTCATAGAAGGTGCAGAGCATAGTGAAGTTTCAATCACAGCTTCCAATGAGAGGCAGAATGGGGCCCAGAACCATCAAGGCAAGGGTGACAATTGATTTCCTCAGTATAGAATGCAGCCTTGACCTTATCCTAAATGAGATCTGTGATAAGCAGAAGATAGCAGGTGAAATAAGAGTAATCAGGGCCAAGAGCACAAATCATGGCCATTCAGGTCACTTAATCATTGAGTTTACAAGGTCAAAGCCAGAAGGGTGCAACTTCTTGATCTTAGCCATCCCCTGCTCTACTCCAGCAATCAGTGCAGTAAGAGACTCCTCAAGACATTTTCTCATATCAAATAAGTAACTGAGATGTTTACTTGAAGTGCACATATGTTCAGCCTGTTGTCTACCATGGTTCCTTCCTTGATTACTTACTATGGACATCAGATCTGTATTTCTTTATTCCTTTGTCAATATACCTTGGTTACTCACTGTGGACATTAGTACTAGCTTCCAGATGCCCCTTGAGTTGACCCAACAAGTGGCTAGTCCACTTTCTTGATCCTCAGCTTTTAACAAATAGTATGAGTGTGTCATTGTGCCATCCTGTGCTAAATGAAGTTCATGTTGCATGTCTCAAAGATCATTCCAATACCAATGCTCAAGTGGATGATTGTTTATGAATCTGACCCTTGACTTCAACATGTGCTAGGAGTGAAATGGTTGACACATAAATAAGGTTAAGTATTTATAGGTAGTCAAGGTGTAACGCTAAACGTACCACGAGGGACGTTCAACTTAACTCAAGAGAGGCAGACGCTCACGAAGAGGTACCACAGCGTCTCTCCTAGCAAGCTAAGTGCGAACCAGTGGACGAGGACGAGAACAAAGATTACAATGAAGGTTGTAGATTAAGAATGAGGACAAGGACTAAGAGCGTTGTCTGAGATTGAGGACGAAAGATACAATGGGAAATCGTAGATTGAGGACAAAGTTCGTTGACAAATGTTGACAGCGATGAAGGGAACTTAGAGGACTCGAGAATCGCTTGAGGACAGGAGATTGCTATGTTGTATTGTGTAGAATCAGTGTAAGGAGTAAAAGTACAGGGCGAACGGTATATAAGTATTCCTATCGTGAGAGAATGGAATGCTATAGAATGTGATGGAATAAGAGGACACATCACCGTTGTGGGAGAAATGGCTAAGGAGTTAATCGTCCAATCAAAAGAGGTTTACATAAGTGAAGCAAAGTGAACGATGGAGATTAGAGAAAACGAGACGAACAATGGAAACTGTCAAAGTATGACCTCCGGACAACTCCAGAGTTATACACACACCAACTCCGGCCGTTTCTCTCTCATTTCTTGTCCTACTGCTTTCAGACTTACTTATACCTATTATAGTATGGTCATACCTCGTGTCGTTTGCTTGGTGGCGCTCCTAGTCCCTCCGAACACGCGCTACTGCGCCTTTTGTGTTCCCTAATTCAGCGCGCCTAGTTTCGCCTATTTCACTCCGGAGTTTCCCGGAGCTAAGCACGCGCTTGTCTTTGACACTATTTAATTCTTTTCGATTCCTCCCCCTCACCTCAGTTGTGCTCTGTACTTGCAGCACAGTCTGAGGTGAGACCTCTTCTGATCATTTTGATACCTTGTATTTACCCTACCTTAGTTGGGCA
>JBBPTV010000485.1:0-15505 GCA_038094275.1 Tubosaeta brunneosetosa | reverse complement strand
GCCCAGGTGGCGGCTTTCTCGGTGGTGCTCAAGCACAGGAAGAGTCTATCGCGCGATCCTCCACTCTGTACCCCTCTCTCATGACAGAAACAGCTCAACAGTTTTATAAACTACACTCACGTGATCGCCAGGGTGGATTCTACCACCATGCGCTGATATACACCCCGTCTGTCGTCATATTTCGAAACGATGCTGGGGAGTGGGTAGCCCCTTTCGAGGTTGATGTCCTTACGAGCGCTGCGGTGAACGCTGGCGACGTGAAGAATAAAAGTGGGGAGGACGCAGATCAAGCCAAAATCGAAAGCAAGATAGAGTCGGCGATGAAAGAGAGAATGGGCAGATTGCTATCGTTGATGGAAAAACAGGGGGCGAAGAACCTTGTGTTGGGAAGTTTTGGAACGGGCGTGTTTCGGAACGATGTGAAGACGGTGGCTAAGATCTGGGCAGAACTGTTGACGGGCAAGGAAGCGAAGTACAAGTCCTCATTTGATCGCGTCGTCTTTGCGATTCTTGGGACGAGCACCTTCAAAACATTCAAACAGACGTTCCAGAACCCGACCAATCCCGCAGACGGCGACGACTGATCATGCCAGGGTCATCAGGAGCCTCTTTATGTCACTGTATACACTGCTTGTCCCACTACCATGATCGAATAGTAATCGCATCGTCTAGTCATCCATGAACTGACTTACTATAGAGGGCCCGGCTTTATCCTGAAAGAACTTTCCAAATCGAGCATAGTCCAAACGTTCACCACCGTAGTGTCCTCCCAGTTGCGGCTTGCCGATCTTCGAGCGACATGGCATTGATAGATGTGCAGCTCGCAGACCTCACTTCTGCCGTCCGCAGAATTGGCCAGCATGCTTTTGACGCTGGAAATCATGCAGATATCTGGCTTGGGGAATTTATCGATCCTCCTGATCAGAGAATTCGCAAGGTACGACCTTTGCCTCAACGCTTGTATGGATCATCATCGATTCCTCATATCAAGGTCGCCATCAAAGTCATCAGAAGTGCCTTCACCGCAGAAGAGGTGAAGCGATTCAATGAGGTCAGTGATATATCCGTGCGTTTAGATCCATTGTTCATCGTCTCTAGAAACTTCTTCGCGAAGCAAGACTTTGGACCACACTGAACCACGACAGTATTGTTCCGTTCCTTGGAGTCGTGACCTCTACGGACATGTCTCGTCATTCTACTCCTGCAATAGTCTCGCCATATTACAGGAACGGGAGTTTGAAGAATTATGTTACAAGCAATAACCTTACACTTCCCAACAAGATGGACCTGGTACATCACGGCAGTTGCTTCATTCTGATCACCGACGTCTTAGATTGTGTTCTAGTTGTTCCAAGTTGCTAGTGGTTTGGCCTTCCTGCACGAGCGTCGAGTTATCCATGGGGATATCAAACCGGTAAGTTCACCCTCGGCCGTCGATGTGTCTTCACCTGGTATCTTCGCAGGGAAATATCTTGATTAGTGATGACGGTCAAGCAGCCCTCGCCGACTTTGGTCTTTCTATTGTATTGGAAATGTCGGGGTTCACTACCAAGAATACGCCTGGCACGCTCCGATACATGGGCCCCGAACTTCTAGTTGAACAGAGCGCTGAATCGGCGGCAATCCGACCCACCGCTGCGGCGGATGTATGGGCGTTCGGTATTACTGCGACAGAGGTAAGAGCTCCCACAGAAACTTGCTCGCCACATCTCGGAAACATTCACTTTTGTAGATATTTGCGATAAAGAAGCCATACCACACGCTATTAAATGACGCCGCAGTGTTGATATACGTCACTAAAAGACAAGGACGGTTGAAGTATGACGATTACAAGGATGATATCAGGGAAAGTCTTTGGAGTTTGCTAGAGAAATGTTGGAGACAGAACCCTGATGAAAGGCCCACCATGAATGATATAAAGGGATTTGTTGATAAAAAGCGAAGTAGGTATGCATAGGATGAGCAAGCAGACTACCATAGCGACGCGTGAAACATTTACAGCTTGGATGTGTTGCCGATAATGCACCCCTCTTCCTCGAGAGCATGCTTTGCCAAGTGCCCTACTACAGGGAATAACCGAGTCTGGATGTGTGCCTGCTCCGAGCTAGCTTGTCGTCTCGCAAAACGGGCAGCAATCCCCTGCGAGATGATTGCTAACTACGCGTTTGTTATAGACAATGTTGTTCACTGGCCAAATATTCGAGCTTACTCGGAACAACATCCAACTACGGACGAAAACCATCTCTTTTATGGGGTACGCTTGCTGTGTCAGACGACAATATTCGCGTTCCAGGTCTTCTAGGGGTATTGGCATGTCTTTGTCTGTATTTTTAAAGGCTTTGAGTAAATTGAAGCTCCTAAGCAGCGGGTCGTCCGGAAGATTATGTGGACTGATTGACCATGGCTGCGTGAGATTTCCGAGGTCTGCGAGCTGGATCCTGGTTCATTCCGCGAAGCGTCTATAGTACAGTGGACGCACCGGACTTCCGAGAGTGCACAATTCCCAGTCAAGAATCCCTATCACCTTATTTTCCGATGGATGGAAAATCAAGTTATCGAGCTTATAATCTCCGTGAACAATGCGCAATCCAGTTTTCCTTTCGTCTGGAAGGTGTTGTCGATACCAATCCACCAACTCGTCGAAAAACGGTATCTTTCCTATCGACTGTGCAGTGTCAACATCGACAGTCTGTGCCTGCACTTCGGAAACACGAGTCAAGGACTTGATTTGACGTGGAAAGTAGTTCGTGGATGGTCCGAAATTAGTAAGCCCTACTTCGGCTGGGTCAAGAGACGCCAGTGAGGCAAGCGCTTGCACTGCAGAGATCCAACTGGGATGTATATTGTGAGTTACATCTATCTCGGTTCACAGAGATTAACTTGCCAATCGCGACGGACATTGGGGGATACTTCGAACATCCTCACATCAGTGAATATTCGACCATCCAAATATTGCATAATGTAGAATGGGGTCCCGATGACTCGCACGTCCTCACAAAGTGCATAGGGTATCGGAACTGGGACCACCTGCCAGGGTTTGGTGCTTGGCTTGGTATTATGCTTGTGGAGGGCACTCAGCACTCGGTATTCGCGCTCAATCTGATGAGCAGTAGACGAGAGTAAGCTTCCAGCAGGCTTCTTTCGCAAAACGAATCGATTCTGTCTGTATTACTGGTATGAGGTTACCACTGGCATCCAATTGAGTAAGTACAAACCTAGCGTCGGTCAAGAAGTAAGTAGGATTGGACTATAATTCGATTGTGTCTCAGTTGGGGATCGAATTCAACCAGCTGGCCGTACCTGTCCGAACTGGACAAACGGTCAAGTACAATGAGATGATCCTGACATTGGGAGCTTACTTTGAATTGCTGCACGTCTACGGGGGTGTTCACGGCTGGCACATGGGCTGCAAGATACCCATTCAGCTTGTCGAGATCAATGTTGGCGCGCACAGTCCCGTATTCCCCGCCGATTCGCTTGTGACTGTTCGACATCAAACAAAGGCGCAGTTTAGTCTGAGGCTCCCTACTGTAATGGACACAAATTCGCTGGTCACTACGTAGAATAGCGTGGGAGATTTGTTCGGAACGGCCGGCTGGAGCGCTGACGTAAGCATACGGGAGTCTAAAAATTTGGAGGCGCCACTGTTTTCCTTTTACTTTCGTTCTCTTCCTCCATGTTCACTGCAGCTCGTTCTCTCCGCGCCGCCGTTGCCCGCACAGGCAACTATGCTGTATGTTCTGTCTCTAAAAAGTTTCTACTCCTCATGCTTGCTTGCAGGGCATTCCGCGGTCCTTGATCGCGAGGAACATGAACACCAAAATCAATGGTGCGCAGTGACGCACTTTTGCCGTATCCGGTCTTACCTGACCCATCCGAAGGTCCCGTCGTGGGTATTGATTTAGGTACGACGAACTCATGTGTTTCCGTCATGGAGGGGAAGTCATCCCGCGTCATTGAAAATTCGGAGGGTGCCCGGACGACTCCCTCTGTTGTCGCCTTCACGAAGCATGGAGAGCGCCTCGTCGGCCTTCCTGCGAAGCGTCAGGCAGTCGTCAATGCTTCAAATACCGTGTTTGGCTTCAAACGATTGATTGGTCGTCAGTTCAAGGACAAGGAGGTCCAGGATGACATGAAACACTGGTCAGTTCACATACAACAAGGTGGCCTTCGGGTTAATTACCTGCTTATTTAGGCCTTTCCAAGTCGTTTCCAAGAGTGACGGTCGTCCGGCTGTCCGAGTTGAGAATGGGGAGAAGACGCAAGAATTCGTACGTGAAGCATTTTACTCACGGGTGGCGAAATTCAATCGTTTTGCAGTCTTCAGAAGAGCTCTCATCTATGGTTCTTACGAAGATGAAGGAGACTGCTGAGCAGTATCTTAACAAGAAAATAAAGTAGGTCTTATGTCATTGTATGTGTTTTCCGCAGGATATTGATGTGACTGTAGTCATGCTGTGGTTACGGTTCCCGCCTACTTTAACGATGCTCAAAGACAGGCGACAAAAGACGCTGGCCAGATTGCTGGTCTGGACGTGCTCCGTGTTATCAACGAGCCAACCGCCGCTGCTCTTGCCTATGGTCTTGACCGCGCTGATTCATCTGTCATTGCCGTTTATGATCTTGGCGGTGGAACTTTTGATATCTCGATCTTGGAGATGCAGAAGGGCGTCTTCGAGGTCAAATCGACTAATGGTGACACTCACCTCGGCGGAGAGGACTTTGATATTGCTCTGGTCGATTACATCTTGAAGGAGTTCCAGAAGGAGTCGGGCATTGCCCTCAACCAAGACCGGATGGCCATCCAACGAATTCGCGAGGCCGCAGAAAAGGCCAAGATTGAGCTCTCCTCAACGACCCAGACGGAGATCAACTTGCCATTCATTACTGCCGATGCGTCAGGCCCCAAGCATATCAACCTGAAACTCAGCAGGGCGCAGTTCGAGGGTCTTGTTGATAAACTTGTCCAGCGCACTGTCGACCCTTGCAAGAAGGCGCTCAGCGATGCCGGTGTGAAACCAAGCGAAGTTGGTGAAGTCATTTTGGTTGGTGGCATGACTCGCATGCCAAAGGTCGGCGACACAGTTAAAGGTATCTTTGGTCGGGAACCTAGCAAGGGTGTCAACCCCGATGAAGCGGTCGCTATCGGCGCGTCAATTCAAGGCGGTGTTCTTGCTGGGAATGTGACGGACATATTACTTCTCGATGTCACTCCACTCTCTCTTGGTATCGAGACTCTTGGTGGCATCATGACGAAGCTTATCAATCGTAACACCACCATCCCGACGAAGAAATCGCAGACTTTTTCTACTGCAGCCGATGGCCAGACGGCTATTGAAGTCAAGATCTACCAGGGAGAACGTGAGCTTGTTCGGGACAACAAGCTCCTTGGTAACTTCAATCTCGTTGGTATCCCTCCTGCACCGAAGGGTGTTCCTCAAATAGAGATCACGTTCGACATCGATGCAGGTTTGTTGTCGATAACAGACAATGACGTAATGCTTACCATTTATAGACGGTATTGTCAATGTCTCTGCAAAGGACAAGGCTACGAACAAGGATCAGTCTATGACTATCGCTTCTTCGTCAGGCCTCTCTGACAAGGATATTGAACGCATGGTTTCCGATGCTGAGCAGTATGCCGAGTCGGACAAGGCCCGTCGTGCCCTTATCGAGGAGGCCAACAAGGGTGAATCTGTTTGCTCCGACACTGAGAAAGGTTGGTCTATAGGTATTCACAATTTTGTCGCTGCTGACGGGGTGCACTGTAGCCATGAACGAGTTCAAGGATCAACTTGATGCTGGCGAAAAGGAGAAGGTCACTAAGCTTGTTGGAGAACTGCGCGAATTGGCAGCTAAGGGCCAGACCGGTGACGCCTCTGTTACTGCAGACCAGATCCGTGAAAAGATCAACGAGACCCAACAAGCCTCTTTGGGTCTTTTCCAAAAGGTCTATGAGAAGCGGAATGCTGAAAACGCCTCCTCTGAGCCCTCGTCAGAAAACAAGGAGGAGGAGAAGAAGGATTAATTATCTGGTTTTCGTTGTTACTGGTTGATCTCGTTTGCGTCTTTCTGCGTGGCCCGCTCGCCCGTCCCTTCGTTTGCATTCCCCCACATTCCCGCCAATCTGCACTGTCACGACTTGCATTGCATAGATTTATGAGACCACCGCTCATACATATTCTACCACGTCGCGTTATTTGTCACTTTAAATGCCCTCTATGTAGTTGAGCAACCCCTCCCCCCACTCAATACACATGATTATACGGTTAACCGTGCAACCGTTACATAAATGTTTAAGCTTCTGTTACCTCGCCATTTCTCTATTTGTTGTCGTCACTTCAAGGAACAGCCGTTGATTTTTAGTTCAAAAGGTCGTACAACGGGTGGGATGGAATCACAAGCATCGTCCGATGTCCCCATGTCAACAGTGAGTATCCTAACTTAAGTCAGCCTTCGCTGGAAGCCACTGGATTGAACACCGCTCTATCAGACTGTCTCCCACCCTGAACCACTAGTGATGCAGATTGTTGTACGCAGGGACCTCTTTGACGTGAGTCTCCAACTCGACGCCGCAAGTAGAGTGACTTATAGGCTACGCAACCTCCCTGAAAAGAAAGAAAACTGGGGCGTCGGACCACTCATGGCCCAGGCGGCGCACGCGGCTACTGCGGTATGTCCGTCATATTCCATACCCTCACTTTCATGACGTGTTTCCCTATGCTCAGGTTCTTCACGAGACGCGCGAGCGACCAGATACCGTGGGTTATCTGGCCGACCTCGGACACATGCGCAAGGTGTGTCGGCAGGGATAATCTGTGCCATGAAATGACACGGGATCAATATAGGTCGTCCTCCAGGTGTGTTGTACTCGGTCTTACGCCCGTGTACGGCTGACGACATACCTTGGCCTGTGTTGTAGACACCGGATGCATCTACCCTTGAGGAGCTTTCCGCACTCTTGAACGCCGATCCGTCCCCAATACCCCATCATCTTTGGATAGAACAACCAGAAAATGTTCCTACTTGCATCGCTCTCGCACCTAATAGAAGGGAGAAGCCAATACGCAAAGCATTGGACAAGTCTTCATGCCGTCTTTGGCGAAGCGACTGACGGTACTCTGATGATCTTTTAGTTGGTTGGATTATACTGACGAATCTAGGCAGATGTTGGCATCCTCTCTGCGCCGTAGTAACTATAATATCTATTCTTTCTAACTTAGACCCTTCCTCTGTTGGGTAACATACAAACCTCCGCCGAGATATCGATGGTCAGTATCTGTGTATTGACTCTCACTTCAACTCACCCGAGCTTCGTGTCGATTGAGGTGATGCGCCATGGGCAACTATTGAGTAAGCTTGGTTGAGTCACATAGACTCTTGGTTGGCTTGAAATCGTTCGCTGCGCTCAAGTTGAAGGCAGTCATGAGACGGTGTACTTGACGATCTACGGCCACATTGGACTGTGGTTCTTGAAGATCTCGAAGCACCGTGTGCCGGATCAGGCGTTCAGATGTGCCCTTGGGCACATCGGGCAAATGAATGGCGTTCTTGGTGACGTAGGAACCTTCTGCGGGGGGGAGGAAAATCAAGAACTTTGGACATATGATACACGTCCCTGACCCTCACCTTTTCATGTCGCAAGGTAACTCAATACTCACGATCCTCAGAGTCAAACCCCTGGTCAAAGGATATCTGAAGGATACAATTGACCTCTACGTTTACTCTCTCCGCCCGCCTGAGGTTCTTCAGGTCCTAGTAACCATAGATTGTGCTCACCTTTGTCGTCCTCCCTGATTAAGTCGAGGTCGACGACATCCCCACTGATTTAGCTGACGGTAGACCATCTCATTTCTGCCAACAGCTGCTCGATCTCCTCGGGAACGTAACAGTAGACAAGACGTAAGTGGCCGAACTGCACCCATGCGATAATTGTGTCAGGACCGCCAGGCTTGTGGGCCTTGTCAGAGATAATGGGGGCACCCCTAGGCACAGTGGCACGCTCACTACCCTACCACCATGGGGTTGAAGGCAGGACAATGCCACCCGCCGCGATGACGTCTGAGGGGGCGCAACAGCATACCACCACACGATGGCAATGGTATCGCGGTGCACCCATTTAAGAATGGCGAGGGGGCTCAGTAGCCACTGGCCACCGTACGGGGACGAGGGCGAGGGCCGCGCAATGGCCCTCATGATCACGATGACGAGGGTGTTGCAGTGTGTGCCCACCAAGGCAGCGGCAATGCTCATCGTCACCACCAAGGAGAACGCCCGTAGCCACCATAGTAACGAAGACGGGAGTACCATGGATGATGGAACGGCCCAACTGCCACCGTGACAGATCGATGGCGGCGGGTCACTGGCATGCCTGCCACACGACGACGAAAAGAGGCAACCCTACGGAAGGGAAACAGCGACACTAGGGAATCTCACTACCACAACAGCGAGAATGCAAGGCGTGTGGCAAGGGGGCGGAGTAGGAGGACTATGGGATGCACAGGCTGTCGAGGAACGCCAGATACGCAGCGATGCAGAGAATCGTTTGCAGGGCGAAAGCGTTTGCCTTGTTGAGGGACGAAGTCTTTTCCCCGCACAACACGGGTGCGAACGCGTAAAAGTTGAGTCTGGCGCTACCGCGGGATGATGTGATGCTGCTCTGAGTGCTGTGCTCTCGGTGGGGCAGTTAAGCCGAGACGGGTGTGTCGGCGGCCTGTGGCTCAAGCGCTCATACTCCGTCGCGTGGCGCCGAGGATGTCAATAATCATTTTTCTATTCACCATATTGCTGCCGCGTTCATGGTTTGACGTCATGAGGACGGAGTTAAATCTCTGCCTGTACGTCGCCGAAGTCAGGTGAGTTATCTGTCATGTGACTCGGACACTCGGATGTTCGGAAAGGCCGATTTCCCCGACTTTGTGATCGTCGCGACGATCGAAACGAGTCGATTCTGTGTTCGGGTTCAGGTTTCAGCATAACGGTTTAGGAACTTGTGGCACGTACTGCTGACGGGCCCCGGTGCCAAGGACAGTTGATTCCGCTGAATTCGAAGAGAAGTGTGATGCAACGACTCAGATGAGGCTGCAGTGCCAGGCCAAAGAAAACACGCGAAATGCAGGTGAGCTGCATGCCCTCCAGAACGGGCCCCGACCACGTCAGAGCCGTTCTTCTGGCCATTAAGTTACATGGCATCTGGCAGGGCCCGTTCTCCTAGTCGACTGTTTCCAGAACACTACGGAGTTGACGGTGGTACCCAAACCACACTGGGGGGCGTTTCATATTCCATGCCAAAAGGGCATACAGCTATTCAGAACGTATAAAGACCAACCTTCGCCTTAGTCTCTGAGGCCATCTCCCCTTAGCGGCCTTCGTGTGGCTCATAAGCATTAGCCCACCTTGTCGACTCATTACTTCGCTAATATGGATCGCCCAACGAAGCGTAGTTGGTAAATGAACAAGAGGGTGGGCCCCACTCCTTTGTTTATTTATCAACTTTGATTCATTTTTGTACGTGTCCATTTTTTTATCTTGGATGCAGCCCCCGCCGCATACTTGTTCAGATTAAAACCCTGGTCTCTTCACGCCTATTCACACTTCGTGATATGGATCGCCCAACGAACCGTAGTTGGTAAATGAACAAGAGGGTGGTCTCCATTCCCTTGTTTATTTATCAACTTTGATTCATTTTTGTACGTGTCCTTTTTTTATCTTGGGTGCGGCCTGCTCCGCCGCATACTTGTCCAGATTAAAATGCTGGTCTCTGACGAGTGCTTATCACGCCTATTCACACTTCGTGATATTGGGAAGGATGCCTTTAAAGGTTGCACGATAGGCTGCGGCCTGCGCTAAGATACATATGTAATTCTATTCAATCCTGGTGTTCACTGTCACTGCTTCCAATTCCGCCTCGTTCTAGTCATCGATGAAGTCTCTGACGTAAATGGGTCCACCCACTCATCATGTGGATGTGCCCAGTGACATGTGTCCAAGCTGAGTGCGTTGATGAGATCATCTGGTGAGGTGTCAAATTCACATGATGGACCTTGTCCATACTTTTTAGAAAAGCAGAGGACAAAAAGCGCACCGTTCAATTGCAATGCAAGTGAATTGTTTAAGCGAGTGTGGACCATTCGCGAGTACCGGTGGTTTGGGCTTTTAGCAGTGGCAGAAGTTGAAGGGAGGTGGTTGATTCCAGGGGCAAGGCTGACTGCTTCAGGAGGCTCGGAACGAAAGCTGAGGAAGAGCAGCCCGA
The DNA here is from genome assembly GCA_038094275.1 of Tubosaeta brunneosetosa. Lineage (NCBI taxonomy): Eukaryota > Fungi > Basidiomycota > Agaricomycetes > Boletales > Boletaceae > Tubosaeta > Tubosaeta brunneosetosa. Next base: position 5,253 of record JBBPTV010000485.1, on the reverse strand, counting down.
GCGCGCACATCCATGCGTTCAAGACACGCCATGGGGGAGCTCATAAGATCTCTCAGACACCCGCAATCTCGGACGGGGACCATACTTTTTGCAAAGATGATGATAACGAGACCGGCTCTCAGGTCGTTAAGACACTGCGAGTTCTCATACCATGTGAGATGCGATTAAGGATGAGCCGTTTGAGGGCTACGTTGGTTACCTAACGGCGTATGTGAGCTTGTCGTCCTCAAGGACGGGCGGCGGTCAGTAATTTTACAAGTTACTTTTTCAAGCCTTTCACTGCCACTTTCACTACTTTCAACCGCTAGCGAAAAATGTGCGAAGTCCAAAGGCACCAAATGGCGTGAGGCGAGTCACATACCTCAATACCTCAGATAGGAAACGGAGTGGGTTGCATAAGGAAAATTTGCAGCTCAAGCCAAGACAACTGCGCCGGGGCCAAGGGAGTGATCAAACAACATGATCAAATGAGTTCAGACAAACGAGGTCGCAAAAACAGCGAGCCGCTATGATACGAATTGTTGAGGAAGACAGCTGCTTATGCTGCCTCACATCTAGTAGATCTGATAGGCCATAAGTGGCAATACTGGCTGATTTTGCCAGATTTTATTATGCTTACGATTCTGCCGGAGCACTGCAAAGTCCATCCAACTTGAACGTCGCGAAGATTGCTTGAAATAAACAAGTCGTTCTGGGTTGTGGACCCGTCCAGACCGAGGCATCGCAGTGGTTTTTGACTGCTCCGTGGGTGCTTTGATTGAGTTTGGCCTACGTTCAAGTTTGACTGACATTGGACGCAGCCGAGTGATGCTCTGTCCCGTTGGAGCTAGGTTTCTGTCTCCGCGTTCCTGAACTTGCATGTGGTGGCCCGTATTACAGATGGACTCACTAAACCCATCACGAGAAACGAGATCGATTATATTGTTGGGGACAGATTTCGGTCAGTGCGTGCAACCAGCTAGGCCCTTGCAGTTCAAGCCGAGGGCCCACGCGGAACTGAAGGCAAACGCAACGATGAAACAGTGTGCGGGCAAAAGAATGCGAGCTGTCAGTGCATGTACATACGAAATTATTGGTCTTGCTACGTTAGTAAGCGGGCTTTTACCGGGCCTTGCGTACTCGCGTCCCGTGCCGACCAAATTGAAAGAGTTTCTGGCGGCAGTTGGGTGACGCTTGCAATTTGATCTGCCTTTCGACTTGCGCAGACGCCGATTGAGACACCTATACTTGCACAGACATCATGTTTTACATGGCAGTTGAGAGAAATTTGGAAACAACCTTGATGCGATGATCGACTTTGCGGGATGGAGTCTGGTAGCATTGGCAGCTCTGCGCAGAGAGTCGCTCTTTCCTGCTCTCGTGAAGTTTTCGTTGGACGTAAAATATGAGGGATTTTTAGAGGGTGCTTCGGTGATCATGATCCAGTACATCCGAGACACATCCACCTGAGGTTTGCATCCAATGTGGGTCACTGGTCAAATTTCACAAGTAGCAATACGAGATTGTGCTCTGCAGGTAAATGCCCAGTCGAACAGGGCCCCTCTACTATGCACACACTCCCTCATTTATCTTCCACACCGGCAAATGTCGCTGTATCACATCCAGCAAACGGAAAACAGCAAACGCGTCCGCACATGTATGATCATCCATTCCAACCTGATGTTGTACGTGATCGTTCCGCCTAGTACATTCTCTTCCTCCGTCAGAGCATGGTAACCATGATCCACATGTTGGTAAGCGAGCTAGAGACACCTTCAAGTTAATGAGCAAACACAAACATTCAGCGCTACGGAACACGAAAGTGATAAAATCATCTATGAAATTAGGTTCAGTGGCGCTGAATGCTTATGGTCCGCCATTAACTCGAAGATGATGGGTGGCCATTTGGAACCAGCTGTTTATCGATATCGTCTTTCTTAGCCTGCGAGTTAATCATAAAAATGCATCGAGTATTGCGAACACAACATTTTTGTAGACTCACTATCAGCAATTGTTGCATCAACAATAGATGACCGCAAGCGGTCGCTTTAGGCTTATTGGCAGTAGCTCCAGTCGGTAGACCTACTAACGAAAAATTAGTATCGCCAAAATTATCTTCGGATGCACGCACCGTCCATGTGAGTTCCATCAGAAAATTTTACGTTGCTCGTCAACTTCGGTAGAAGTCACTCATTGAAGCAGTAGCACTGTAATCATCACAAATGAATATAATTAGATGCTAAATGTGTCCCACCTGCAGCTTAGGCAAACTTGAAAGCACGAAGATAAGCCACGAGGGCTGTGTCTTTCTGTTCCCATTCATCGTCAGATGTCGTATCCAAAACGACCACTGATCAAATGGATCTCACCGACTTTCTTCTACGCATTCTAGAATGGCTCTGAAGAACGTCGATACTTTGACCACCCCTGTGATTCATCCGGGAGGGTAACGCAGAGAGCAAATTTTACGGAAGAGAGAACTCCAGGATTAAGGCCCTGAAGAAGAAAGAATAGACAAAAAATACAAGGCTGACAGGGAACAAACAGTGAGCACGCTAATGCAAAATGGTGCGCATGCTTACTAACTGATACCACTGAGCCACACGGAGACAAAATATTAACGGCTGCAGGGACGAGAGCGATGCTTGGAATTTACATCCTCCGGAATGTCTGGCAGCCAGCGCTAGGTGTCCGTCATAAGATACGAAACAATTCATCAACAGTTTCGCGTGGATCATGAGTTGAGATCATTATCAACTATCAAGTCACATCTGGAAACGGTCAATTAGTGCCTGGGAGAACCAGATCAAAACATATGCCAAGAGGGGTCAGTATTACTGTGGCGCGCAAACCAAACGGCAGTTGCAGAGCGAGCATCCTAAGCACGATCAGAAAAGGCAGGCTGTGTCCTACGCGATGGGAGTCGATGACACAGTACCCAGAACGATTATCCATGAAGCCAATACTGTAGCAACTTCAAAGTGCACCATGAATCTGCTTATTCCCACTAGGTTAGTAAGCGGGTTTTTCGTCGGGCCTTTGCTTTAATGTTTGCCAGATTAGGACACACCTTCCCAACATACCCGTTCTCACCTACAGCTGCTACGATCTGTTGTCACGAAAATGTATAGTGAGGTAATTGATACAACATATTGAAACTAGGGTGATCGCAAATTAGTTCCGTTCGTATATACAAAAGTGAAACGTCGCCAACGGATACGTCACAAAAACGCCTTGTCGGACGACTCCCTCGGACTAGACGATTGACAAGGTCAATACAACGCAGAACTCACTAGGCGATTCACTTACCGTCGCACACCACAGCAATAACACGCTCTCACAGACAATACCACCACAGCGACCCAGGTCAAGACCATCGCCACCAAAATCATCCACACCCCATTTCCAAACTGCACACTAAAGTCTGCACCCGAAAATAGTGAGTTGATCTTGTTCTTCACGAGGATCACAATTGCCAAGTCCACAGCGAATACGACGCTCCCGACAATGGCGGTGACGATGGCGATGATCAACGCAATGATGGCCACTACATGCGAGTGCAAGAAGAGGGAGAGTAGAAAGACGGTCGTCGACAGCCCCGCCGCAACGAGATGGAGTATGAGGACGACCAGCACACCCGCCTCGGCCACGTTGGCAAGTTCCGTCGAAAGACTGACCGCATTCAGGAGTTCTGTTGGAATGGTATAACCAAGCTGGGGGCCATAGCATAGCTCTTGTGACTGGGCCGAGTCGAGCTTACTGCAAACCAAAGGATAAATGTCACGCATCCCAGTAAGTAGAAGCCACCGACCTGGTGGCACATACGCCCCACACACCAAAATAGAGACTCGTGGCTGCATTCGAGGCGGGGGTTGTCGAATTCAGTGCCGAAACCTCAATGATGTATATCGATCGTATGATTGTCAAGGAGAGCCCAACTAAGAGAAAGAGCAGGAATGCAGTGAAGAAGATGGCAAATGTCGTCAGAGAAACGATGAGATGCTTTTGCAGTGGGCGGGGAATCTTGAACCCACAGATGTCCAGTGTGGCCACCATACTCATCTGCGGGAGGGTTCAGAATCAACAGGCACGGGGCATGAGTATCTAAATAGGCGGTTCCAGTGGCCCTGAGACGGTCTAGGCGTCACCTCGGGACTACGGCACTAACTGGGAAAGGTCGAGGGTTTGAAGCGCCCAAGGCGAAAGCTGTTCATTACGTTCTTTTTGTTGCTGGTCTAGCGGTAGGACTGACACTGGAGTTGATGTCGATGGTCTCCGAAATGACAGCGAGTGTCTTGCCGGACGCATGCCAAGTCACAAACTTCAAATCAGTACTACTGCAACCCGCCCCAGCATCCATTTGCGTGTGCAGCCGCTATGGCACCGTGATGATAAAATGAGTCCTGATCGAGGCTAAGTTGACTGACCATGGATGCATGAATATTGTTGGAAAAGTGCCAAGTACTACGACACTCGCAACCGAACAAAGTTACGTCGGAGTCCCGACATTTTCTCACGTCCTCCATCGTCGATCATAATTCTGCAGAGGCAATTCAGAATGGCCCCTCACTGAGTTCAATCTGCCACATCGTATTCGTCGCGGGACGACGTTCACAAAGCTCGAGCAGCCAGACCCAGGCTACGAGGATATTGTGCTATCTGAACCTGACTTTTCGGTACCGCCAAGTTCCAAACCCACTCACGGAGAACATGCAGAACGTGTCTGTCTCGCTCGTCTGTTTGCAATGTCCACCAAAATACCCCATGGTGTCTTCCCCTGCCCTTGTATCCGGCTGCCACAGTCGGTCGCGCCGTCCACGACAGAACGCAAAACCATTTCCCTTCTCACAGATAGCCTCATCCTCATTTTTGAAAGTCTATGGTCTCGATGGCGAAGAAATTCTCTTGGACGTGGCTTGTGCGCTCCACAGACTCTTGATCGATTTCCACTCTCGAGATACTCAGCACAGCCATCCTCTTGAGATACTCGGCTTTAAAAACGCCCTTGTCGCGTGTCCGGACCTCACCCTTGACATCAAGCCTCTCTTGGTTATCCAGAAAAATACCCCCCCCTGGGACCCCTCCCTCCGCTCCCCGTCGAGGACTGTCGTTTTGACGGATATTATGATCGCTGTCAGCATCAACTTTCAGCTGCCAGTGGTGCTGGTATCACCATATCTTCTCTATTATTGCTACAGTATGGTCCATGTACTCAATTGGTCATACAGGGGCGGACGAAATCTCGTTGGCTCACTGGGGAGCCGAGTGTGGATA
>JBBPTV010000484.1:0-20944 GCA_038094275.1 Tubosaeta brunneosetosa | reverse complement strand
CTATGTATGGGGTACTGGAGGAGTCGGGGAGTGGCCGTCGGTCGAGGAGAAAGTCGATCCAGGGATGAATGAGGCACAAAGAACTGTACTGAGACAGGTTCTCCTCGGTCCTAATCTCTACGACACCAAGTGCATCTGTCCGTGCATGGAAAGAGCACATGGACCCATCCTTGGAGGAGAGCGATACGCGCCCTAGTTTGAAAGTGAGACAGGGAAGTTTGATGCGTTGGCCTGTTACTGATGGCACAGAAAGTTCGTGCAGTCGGTCGTGCAACTTTGCGGCCAAAGCGAGGTCAAACGAATGCCAACCAGCAGAAATTGTCCGCATTTCGGGGTCTGGGAGCGTTGGTGGTACGTGGGAGGTTGGAAGCCGACTAAACACAGAAATACTAGCTGGGAGGCTGCTATTGAAGCTGCCAGATCTCCCCGCCCATGCAAGAATGCTAGTGTCTCCCGAACTCGTGAGTAATTGTGCCAAGAGTCGACCAAGTGCTTGATCTCCTTCCCCGTATGTAATTGGAAGGGACAAAGAGAAAATCCCAAGCAACGAATAGGCGGCGTCTTCGGCCCTTGTCGTCTGTCGTGTGGAGGCCAAGCGAAGCTTTTCCCGAATGTCGCCCAACCCAGGCTGGAGTGCCATCAACGCCCGCGCTGAAATGCCAGTCGCCTCTTCCATCTCTGAAATGATCTCGGGCGAGTCCTTGTGGTTGCAGATATCAAGACCTAGATACGGTGTCCAATCCTCGGTATAAATTTTGACCACTTTCGAGGCGTGGTACTCCTGTAATGTCCACGCTCGCATGTTCCATAGACTCCTAGTCAGGGCACCACGGCGCGCCAGTCGGGGAACCCCGCGGAGAAAGATGATCGTCATCGCAGAGCCTTCATACCACTTAAACATGCTGACGAGCGCCTCTTGGAGTACGAGATGATCCGCTTTGTTGATACAACATGTATCACTCCACGCCCAGTTGAATCCTGCCTCTCGTACGATTTTGCAAAACATCTGAAGTTTCTCGTGGGTAGGGGACGCCTCGAGATCGAACACGACGATTCTGATGACCTTTTCGAATAGCGGTTCGTTGTCCTCCCACTTGTGCGAGAACGTGGCGTAACGAAAGTACTCTTCGACCTGTTGTTTGATGCGAGTGTGGTCAATGTCTGTGGTCATGCACATGGACGAGACAAGCCCCATGAACGTTGGTGTCGCTTCAAACGTGGACGTCCGCTCCGACTTGTTGCAGAGACGACCAGAAACGGTGTTGATGAGGACTGGCGGAGAATCATGGATGGTTTCCCTGATAGTTGTGCGGATCGCCTCTTTCGTCCTTTCTGGCCTGACATAGCGACGGGATCGTTCTACGAAAATTTGTCAATAAAGAATACATATAAGACCTAAATATCGTTACCATAAATCTCCGGATCAGACGATTCTGACACCTTTGACAGCATTGCCTCGAATGCGTGTGTTGCGTCATCAAAGCGGCCAATACCGTGGAAAGCTGCATGCTTTCTCTGGTAGCCCAATGGACTCGATGGATCAAGTTCAATTACCTGAGCGTCACTCATTAGCATGTAGGAACTTGAATTCGTTGAAATGAATTACTCTGTTGGCGTCGTTCAAGGCATTCTCCCACTCTTCTTTGCCTGCGTATGCCTCGCTTCTTTTACCAAACAGGCCTTGCAGGATAGGAGGATTTAAAGATAGTGCAGTCGTGTATAGCAAGATGGCTCTGTGATATTGTCTTGTTTTCATGGCAATGTCCCCGAGGTCTTCTAATCTCCGGCGGCACCGATATTTAAAATCTGACATATTATCGTCACTCGAATATCTCTTCTATTGTTATGATCGCTCACCTGGAGCCCAATTTACTCGTTCCTCGTCTATCCCCCATCCTTCACGGCCACACATTTCATGGAAACATGCAACCACATCCGTTACATGGTTAGTCGTTTCTAGACGCTCGCATATAACCTGATAGACTGTGGATCTTGGCATCCGAGACTGAAAAACCAGCGAAGATCAGATACGTGGATAATACCAAGATAAAAAAAAGCTCACACCAGCAGCGGCAACCAAAGCATCGACCCACGACCCATTCATCAACATCGATTTCACCCATTCCTTTGCGTCATTCAGAGCATCTTCCTGCGCACCCTTTTCCATACTTGCGTTACTTCGCTTAAGTAGTAGGTCATGCAAAATAGCAGGATTTAACGATAATGCGGTCGTGTACTGCGAGATAGCATCATCGAATCGCCTTGCATTCGCGGAAATATCGCCTAAGTTCTCTAGCTTCCCCCTGCACCGAGATTTAAAGTCTGATAGAGGGTATTCATCAGCTATTACCAGTACGACACAGGATCGCTTACCATCACTCCAATCTGCTCGCTCGTCATCTATTTCCGGTGTAAGTTCATTGAACATCTGGTAGAAACATGCGAGTGCGTCCGCTATACGGTCCTTCAATTCGAGATGGTCACATATCACTTGATAGATTGTAAATTTCGGGAGCAAAAACTACGAGTCGAGTCAGGCAGGTACACGGGGGAGGGCGGCGAAAGAATCCTCACGTCGGCCGCAGCGGTTAATGCATCTCCCCAGGTCCCAGTCGTCAGTATTAATTTCACCCACCCTGCGAAAAGTGGCCTGAAGTCGGGGGCCTGCGCGCTGTTGTCGCGAGCGGCTCGCCAAACGTTTCCATTGTTTTGCGGTGTGGAAAGACAGCGCCGCAGGATGCCTGCAAGAAAGTCCTAAATGCGTGGCAGAAGGACAGATAGAATGACAACCCACCAGAAATCCGTGCCTTGATGGGCTCGGTCATATTGATGTTTTGATCGATCACGCGCAATGCAGTCTCTCCAGCCTCCTTGATGCGACCACCGAAAAAGAGAGCCTCGCCCAGTCGCTGCTGAACCGTGATTGCAAGATCGTCAAACTTCCACCCCGAAATCTGTCGGAAGGCGAAATCAACTCCAACGCAATGCAAGATGCTGGACATTATACCAAAGAGATTATCAAGAGTGGCTGGTGGGTGCTACCGCCGAGTTTAGCTCGAGCAAGCTCGAATGACTGAATTGCACGCTTATAGACCCCGCTGTCCATATACATGTTCCCAAGATAAAAGTGCATATACGCCTGTTGGGAATATCAGTAATGACGCTAACAAACGGTAGCCTGTCATTCCGTGCCTGAACTACATAGAACGTCGGGTCGAAGAATTTGACAGTAACGAGGTCATCCATACGCGAGGTAGCATCCGCATATTCTCCGGCCATGAACAGGACAATGGCCTAGGACGAAAATGAGCGCAAGTAGCTTCCGATACACAATGCTTACCTTGATGAGAAGGAAAAGGGATATATGTTCTGGATGGTGTTGGAACGCAATGTCGCACACACGACAACCCATGTTCAGTTCCCCCTTTCCGACAAGGGCCACACATTTCGCAATGTAGCCGATGGCAGACGACCGTATCTTGATGGACTTCCGTTGGAATGGCATCAATATCCATACATGTAAGGGAAGAGTGCGCAATGACTACCTTCTCGGCATCGGCAATAGCTGCACCCCAGTTTCCTAAGCGCGCCCGGACAAGAGCTCGACTAGCAAGCGTATAAGCTGCGATCTTGGGCGTCTGAATTGGTATGGTCAACAATGTTTCCGCACTCGTGAGTTGAGCGTGTTTCCACGCATCAAGCGCAGCGTTCTCAATACGAATTTCTGGCTCCTTTTATATGAGACGCAGGTAAGAAACGGGTAATCAGTTTCATATGGAAGATAGACGGGACGTACTTTGATAAGAGAGATATCAGTGATGACGATTGTCCGTTCCTGGGTGACAATGGCAAGTCGTCGATCAGTTGGAGAGAATGCAAGCGAACATTTGTCGTAGCCCAGTGGGATAAGGCCAAGTTGGGTATGTGACGGGATGTCCCAGAGGGTGACATCATCTTTCGAGGAGTAAGCTATGAATCTTCCATGCTGCGGTATGGCAATGGATGAGCTAGTGGCAGGAACAGGCCACTCTGAGAGAATTGAGCCAGTGGATGCTTCGATTCACTTGATTTTGTTGTCCTTGGTTTTGACGAAGAGGTGGTTTTCGTACCAGAGGAGGCCACGCCACAGGTTCACTTCCACTTGAATGTTGAGAAGGAAACATCCATTATCGCTGTCCCAGAGTCGAACACAGCTCGGAGTGGCCGTCGCAATTCGCTCCCCTTGCGGAGAGTACCTGGCTGCGCGGACTGGCGAACCGTGGTGAAATATCTGAGCATTTCTGCGTGCTGCGATGTCCCAAATGGTAGCCGTATGACTTCCACCGTCAGCGGAGATGAAGCGAGGCAAGTATGGCGAGAAATCGATGTCCCGGATAGCGCACTTGCTACCCTCGACCTTGCCTGCAAAAACTTGTCCGTGGGTTGTCGCATCCCAAACCAACACCTCGCCCCGACTTCCTGCAGCGATCCATTCGTCATTCTTGGAGACGGCAACACTCCAGACACCATTCTTGACAGGAATCGTCGCTACACGCTCACCGTCTTTCACTTGCCACACTACAATGCCCCCAGGACCGCCGCCGACGAGATACCTGCCATTCGGTGTGAATGCTACCGCAAGCACCTGCCAGTCGCCAGCGTCAATTTCGGTGCACTGAGAGTGGCCTTCAAGCACAATAATCAGGATTTGGCACTAACGCAGCTCAATATTGGCGACACATACCATTCACCGCCGACGACATGGCAGTCAAGAGAGTAAACGATGCAACTGTGCTACACGCGGAATCTTTGTGGCATCATCATCGCGTGTAGTCTCGGCGCTCAATTCTCGGCGCTCAATTCAGGGTCGCTTGCAACATAAAAACTTTCATGCTAGAGTACTTAGTACGTCAAGTGAACGCATTGAACCTGGACCAGCAGGTCAGACGCTATCCAGTGTAGGACGTTTCAGTGCATGGACGTTACCCTTTCAGCCGTAGGTTCTGCTCTCGGCGCTAGACTGCCGAAGAATTCATTTATACCGTCACGACTGTAGGCAGGCTGGCAACCGCACTACCACACGCTTAACAATAGCTTTCCTTCCACACGCACTGGCATCAGCTTGCGCTAGCGATTACCAAGTCCCAACTTGCCAAGGGTTGTGTGTGGTTCGATTAATGGTGAACGGTTACAATCACCCTCCCGTCGACTCCGGTGTCAGTTATTCCTGGACTCACGCATATGGCCCAGGTGAAGCTCCAATAATGCTATACTCGCCTCCGGACTAGCCTGACTTTTCCCTGCTCTGTTGACTCAACATGCATCTCACACTCAGCAACACTGACTGCCACATGAATACAAACCTTTCTAACGGGCAATTGAAGGCAATATTCTCTACAAGAGGTAATCCATATCATGTTTGAAACGCGTGTGCAACAGGTCCGTGTCTTTCTCGGCAAATGTAGTACGATTCTTCATCTTCACGGTTTGTCCGTGCTGAGTGGTCACACAGAACATGGGATCTAGTGATAACTTCTCAGCCCGTCGGATGTACAGCCATCAATTATAAAAATTAGGGATACAGAGCCCGGCCGCACAAAGGTAATTATGTTGAACAGCAAGAAAGACCATACTACTAAGCCAAACGTACGTATCAGAATGGTGCAATGACATACCACCGTGACGCCGTGTTGCCTCGAGTTCCCGTCACGACCCTAGTTTCCACCCTAGGCTACTGCTCACCCCGACGCCGCCGCGGCGTTCTGAATCTCGATTTCCTTGTGCTTCCATTCGGCATAGACGAACGTGAGGATGACGAAATCTAGCATTGGGACCACACTAGGAGAAACGTCGAGATAGGCTGGGTGCGCTGCCTTGAGAATGCCCATATTTTTCCTGTGGAAGCGTACCAACTCGACGTTGGAGTCAGCGGGTTTCATCTACCACACGGCTGAGTCCCCTGCACGTCTTCAATCCAAAACGGACGTACCCAGCAGTGTGGATATACTTTCCACTTGTAGTCTTGTTGATCGGGGCCCACGAAGTGGAGACCACTGGTCACATTCAGTGTAGCATCACAGTACTTTCAAGACTGAGTAAGACACATACGTGCTCCACATGCGCGTTTGAAACATGGCATCCTCAGGGATCTCCCTTCCGTCGAACCGGAACAACCCCCCGCTCAACAACCGGGGCCACTCGATGGTCCCCATCACCTCTCCGCCATCTTGGTTATAACTTCTGATCGTGGTCACCTTCTTGGTGAACAATCCAGAGGTTGTGGAAACATTGTAGAGAATGTTGCCTTGCTCGTCAGAGATGTTCGTGTTCAAGTGGTCAGAGTGACTGAGTGTAAGACGCATGGTCAACACAAGAAGAAGTGAGAGTCCAGCAATGCGTGGGCTCCACCCCAGTGGAGTATTTCATATGGGAGGCTGTTCGCCATACTCGCTTTCTAATGATATCCGGCCCGACCCCGGTTAGATGACAATGTTAGTCCGGCGATGCTTTATAGGATCACAGGCCTGCTGGCAGTGCACTACATCCGTCTTGGCACACCAATCTCGAAGGGGCTCACCGCTGACTCCGGAACCCAAAGTTTGGCGATGTTGAGGCTCTGGTGAACGCATATACTAGAGTAATGATGTGGAATCAGAGAGGGAGCATTTGAAACAGTGCTAGAGAACAACTTAGTGAGCCTAATTTATTTCTGTTATTCCATATCACAGAAACCACAGAAATCTTTTCAGGCGCCAAGTCTGCGAGGTGAAGATTATTTGTGGCAACAGTCGTCGCCAACCCAGGTGGAAGATCGTCAGAAATATTGGATGGTGGATGCAGGGCATATGAATGCCGGACATGTCATAGTAATCTTGACTAGGATATGTTGACATATATACTTATACAAAGCCTGTTTGACATGGCAAACTCGGATGCGCAAACGTCCTATCGTGAACGAGTAAGTACTTTTTTCCAGGGCCAGAAAGACCCCATCGTGTAGTGGATGAGTGAGGCAGACCGTCAATAGTCGCCCGCAAAGGTGATGGTGTAGACTGTCAGCAGGCCGCAGTAGCAGACATTGGTGTCGACATGGCACCTCCGCCCGACCTCCCCCGGCGCCGCCTTCTCGCCTCGAGTTCCTTGTGCTTCCACTCGGCATAGACGAACGTGAGGATGACGAGATCCAGCATGGGGACCACACTAGGAGAAACGTCGAGGTAGGGCGGATGCGCTGCCTTGAGAATGCCCCAATTTTGCCTGTGGAACCGGACCAGTTCGATGTTGGAGTCGGCAGGTTTCATCTACACGCACGTTTGAGATCGCCGTGTGTCGTGGGCCGGAGACGGACGTACCCAGCAGCGCGGAGAGAGCTTCCACTTGTACGTGTGTTGATCGGGGCCTACAAAGTAGAGACCGCTGGTGGCATCGTCGGCATCACACCACTTGGGTAACCGAATCAGACACGTACGTGCTCCACAGGCGCGTTTGAAACATGGCATTGATGGGTATCACTCTTCCGTTGAACCGAAACGATCCCCCGTCTGACAACCGCGGCCACTCGATGGTCCCCATCGTCTCTCCACCATCTTGATTGTACTTTCGGATCGTAGTCACCTTCTTTGTGAACAGTCCAGCGGATGTGGAAACGTTGTAAAGAACATTGCCTTGCTCGTCAGAGATGTTCGTGTTCAAATGGTCAGGGCGACTGAGTGTAATCTGCATGGCAGAGAGAACAAGAGTCGAGCATCCCAACGGTGGAGAATATACTCCATGATGAGGCTGTTCGCCGTAGTCGCCTTGCGGATCACCCTGCGGACACTGCCACATCCTGTGTTCGTTCCATTTTGTGATAAGTTACATAGAAATCCTAGAAATACGCTTGAATGTATTGATCTATCCACACAGTACAATGAATTCAAAACAAGATGCAAACGAATGTTGAACACATGCACAGCGAGGACAATGCCAAATAACTACCTAGTTGAGTGCCAAGTCGGGGGCAGGCGACACGACTGCCACTACCACCGAGATATCTATATCCAGGTCGTCAGGTCATGCAGGTCACCCAACAAAGTCCACTCACCATCAATTTTACCGCCCTTGAAGGTCTTTCCTTGTTCCCTCGCTCGCCGAGCAAACGGTATCTCATCCTCTACCTCCCCGTCATCCTCTACAAACTTGCCCCTCCTCTCCGACACCCGACGCGCCCGCGAGCACAGCGCCTCGCTCAACATCCCCGCAAGCGTCCGCCGCCCAAGCAACCCCTTGGCACTGCCCTGCGCATCCTTAAGGAACGACCGCTTGAACCGCACGACCTCATCCAGCACCTCCGAGTCCCACAGATTGTCGCTTAGCCCGTCGCTCGCAAGGATAAAGATGTCGTCTGCCTGCACGGGCAGCTCGAGGATCTGCGCGTCGCACGGCCGCGCCGAAGAGCTCGGCCCGAGCTGGACAGGCGTATTAAATGCCCACCACATCTCAGCGCTGCGCCACACGATCTTCTCGTCGCGCACGAGCATGCCCATGCAGTCACCTAGGTGCGCAATCTTGAGAACAGCGTCGTGCATCGGCTTGGACGACGTCGGGAGGTTGAATAGCATGGGCCGGTGGGGAGAGGTCAACGGTCGTGAATGTTGAAGCACCGCGACCAGCGCTGTCGATGAGCCCGTCTTTAGAGGGACAGTCCTAGGTTGAGGAACGACCGGTGTTTCGGGAGGTGGTACGGGAGATGGAGACGACACAATTGTGTCGTTGGACAGTGGCAGATCTTCAGGGATGGAGATCAGCGACGATAGTGGCGGAGTCGGCGTCGCCTCTTCAGTGACCACGTGTGCCTTGATCGTCTTTTCATATGCACGTTCCAGGATCATGAGGATATCCAGGCCATCCTCGAGATCCTCAAGCGAGTCTTCCAACTCCTCATGGAGCTCGTCAATGTCGGTATTCCAAGGCCATGCGTCATAGAGGACTGTGGTTCCTGTGCGCCTCGGCGAGACGCTTCGGGCCGGGGATGCCTCGCGGCGCTGGGACACGCAAGCCTCGGCTTCGAGTGCTTCTGCAGAACAGTGATGCATCAAACGTCGTGCAAAGAGGGCACTGGGCGAAGGATCCTCCGCAGCACGTTTCGACGCACACGCATCTACCGCGTGGATTAACTTGAGTTAGAGTTTAAGTCATGACGCTGACACGCACCTCTGGTCCGTGACCACCCCCCGACGCCATCGGCCACGCCCATGGCGTTTTCACGGACAAAGTAAGCATCTTCGCCTACTTGGACTGCGAAGCTGAGATCCTCTGCGGGTGGGTCCTGGAAAAACCGTCCAGGTGACACAGAGGTCACGCCTGATCGCACAGGCTTTTTAGCATGCTTTGGGATGCCGTACGCACCGACATCGAGGTGGTATCGCACGCGAGGAGTCTTGATGCGCGGATGCGAGTCGGACAGGTCCGCGAGGGAGACGTTGCAGAACGGGCTCGGAAAGGAGGAGTAGGGGAAAAACCCTGCAGACGGATGCGAGGCGGGGATCGCAGGCGACGAGGCGTTTGGCTGTGGTGAGGTGAGCGCGAGGGAAAGGAGTGGTTGGCCAGAAGTCTGGCCCTGCCCGTGCGGCGAGTTGTGCGAATGTGGGCTCGTAGCACCCTCGCCTTCCGCCTTGACGGGGAGGCGCGATGTCGAGAGGATATGCGGGTTGCCCGGGCGAGAACTGGGCGGCGGCGGTGGGGGCGAGTCAAAGAAGGCGAGAGGCCCGGTGGAGGAGTTCGCTGTGTACAACGAACGGGAAGATGGGACCGAGTTCGAACGAACTCTGGATATCGCGCTGGCGGATGCGGGGGACGTCGGGACAGCGCGGGGTAGAGCGGTACGAAACCGCTTCTGTATGGTCTTCATCGTCGGACGTGGTGCACTCATAGTATCGATCAATGATCAACTGAGTGTCGTCGCTGTCGGCAACGACGACGACGGTGGTGGTGGTGGTGGAGCGAAATAAAGATGTGGAAAAAATAAAGTCTGGGCTTAGTCGGAAGGATCCGGATCACATGCATAAAGATGAGTCTAGTAGATACACAACTTGAACTAGTCCTAGTCTTCCGTCGCTTGCACTTGGCTCAGTGCCGCATCTGCCCTTTGCAGGTCTTTCTCGCTCAGACTCTTCAGCGCACCTCCGCCAGGCGTGCTCACTCCAGAATGCACAGACCCAGCGCGCGATCGGACCTTCATCACTAACGGGCTATTATGGTGGACATGAGACACAGAACCTTGATAAGAACAGCCACTCACAAGGGATATCCGTCGTCCTCGTCTTCCGTCGGACGTGGCCAGTTGTACCCACGGTAATCGCTCGTATTTAATCGCTGCATCTGGACAATCGTGAGCCGATTTCCACGTGTATTGCTGAGCAACGCACCTCTTCCGTCAATGTTCCCAAGTCGCCCGGCGTGGCCAACCCAGACATCCGCAGACGCGGGCTAGCAGGGGCAGACACCGGCAAGAATCGCTCTATACTTGCCCCGAACCAGTCACCGTCTTCGTCTTCTACCTCGCCATTGGCATTCAAGAACGCATCCGGGTACGCCCGCCTCAGCGCTAGTTGCCTCGCTTTCGAATATTCAATCCCAAGATTCTTCCAGTCCAGCAACGGACTTAGCCGTTCCACCCGGTTCCGTTGGTTGATCCGTTGTCGCCGCGTCTTGTTGCAGAATTGGAACATAAATTCTGTCAGCTTGTTGACAGAGTCATTGACAGACTGCATCCGCCGATCAACGATGTAGCAGCCTTCGTCTTCCGGGCTTTCAATCAGATCTTGCATGAAACACCCGAATCCGGACAAATTCGTGGTGACGGAAGGAATTCCCATCTGATCTTGCAATCGGCCACCTTATCCCCATCAATATCATGTACACCACTCACCACCGTACACTCTGCCGGCGTATATCCCCATGGCTCGTAGTAGCTGGGGAAGACACCTAGGTGGCATCCTCTCACAAACTCCTCATAATCGAGGCCCAGAATGGGGTTGTTCGAGTTCAAAAAGTCAGGGTGGAACACCACCTTGACCCTGTCGGACGGTGCGTTGAACAGTTTAACGCGGCGAAGTTGGTTAAGAACAGGGTCGTTGGGATCGTCCACCATGTTGTGCGTGACGATCGGAGGGTATGTACCACGTCTGAGCGCAAATATCCGACGCTTCAGCAACACCTGGTCCTCGGCAGACAGCAAGTCAACCTGCTGGAAGTCCATTTTTCCCTCCCTGACAAGTCGACCATAAGATGCATTATGGACCTGGCATAGATGGCACGCACCCATGGTACCTCGCAGCATGTTCGAACAAACGAGCACCGATTCGGTTTTGTATTTCAGTAACTGTATCCTTTAGTTGTTTCATCACCGCTTGCCCTTTGAGGGCGTCAACGGTGTAAGAGTTCGTAGAAGCAGGCATGATGATGAATGCAACGACGGTAGTCTTTGAACCAGATTGTTGGAGACGATAGTTTAGACCTATCGATAACACCTTTGAACTCAAGGTCGCAGATTACGATTAGAGTGTGCGTACGCGCAAGAGATTCAATAAACATATCCACCCCCTTGTTGCGATACTCGTAACGACCAGCAGTAAACATCTTCCCAGACATAAGTCACACGATAACCAGGAGAGAAGAAAACGGACATATAATGTGTTATCGAGATCGAAGTCATAATAGCCATAAAAATGTCCGCGGACAAACTCGTGGATCTTGGCCTTGGCGGTCGCGTGCAGATTCTGAAATTCGTGCATCGCCTGAAACTTGACGACGTTGAGCCCATTGGGCACGATACCATCCGGCTTCCGTTTGAGGAGGTGTTCCGCTTCATACGCCGTGATGTCTGATACGGTCGTGAATACGTCTGAGCAGTGTGCTGATGCACGTTCGATGCAGTATCGGTGGTATATCCCCCTTTTTCCGGCTTCGTGGTCAACATCAAAGTACTGGAGGTTGTTGTAGAAATCGACGCTGCCCGCGCAGAGGTAGCGGCCGAGGAGGGTGGCATGGGTGGTGAACACGGTCGTGACATCCATGTGCCGCTTCCGACAGAGCGGGATGGCCACGCCGGCCTGCCACTCATGAAAGTGGGCGACGACGGCGTTGGTGAGCTGCCTGGCGACATACTGGGCAAGTCGGCCGGGACCGGTGAGCAACGGGCGACGGGCGATGACGGATCACGCACCTCGCCGAGAAACCAGGCGACGATGTACCCAAAGAGGATGGCGTCGTTGGTTTCGGTGTCGTTGGGTGGGGAAGGGATGCCAGCCAAGTTCCAAAGATCGCCCTTCCACTCGTCGAGACGTTGAAACGCGCTGCCAGTGTCGAACAGGAGCACGCGTGGTGCGCCTTCGATCAGCCAGCGACCGTACAGAGATTTGACACCCTGCGCGCGCATACCTTCGAGCGTTGCTGCGAGCGCTGGATCGGTGGGCTCCTGAGCCTCGACTTCCATCGGGGCTGATTTGTACATCAGTGGGCCGATGAGCGTGTATCGGTCACCGTACTCGGCGACGGTGACGGGTACTTTAGTCTTGATGACGGTGTAGATGCCCCCGACCTTGTTGGCGACCTCCCAAGCGCATTCGAACAGTATATGGTTGTGCACGTCGCGCTTCGGTGGTTCTGGTACGTCGTCCGCCATGGCCAGGCGTTGGAGGACAAGACAAAGTAATGATCGGAGTGGAGTCTGGTCACAACTTATAATAATCCTAATGCAGTAACTAGCTCTATTCCAACCGAGAAAGGACAGATAAGACAAGCGCTGCAACCACGGAGGACACCAAATTGACCTGTGATACATCAGTGAGAGAAGAGAATCGAAGACGATGCACCGAACCTGGTTGTTCGTCAGTACATTGATGCCGCTGATGACCTTGATAGTCTCGTTCTTTTCGGGCACAGAATCATCCTGAAGGACCCATTTCTTGTCCGCGGAGTAGCGCGTGCGTTGTACAGTCGCTCCAAGCAGGGAGTCGAGCTAAGATAGTATGAGATGGTCGTGGTAGCGAAGAGAACCCGGTATCACACACCATGGACCCAAATATACCAGCGGCTGCGCCCCACCCTATCAGCGCAGGCAACAACGTCACCCATTCGGCTCTGCACGCTTTGTTTTCCAGGACCAGACAAACAAACTGTGTGAGTCCAACGATGAATCCGCCAATGCCTGAGGCGACCGTGCCCCCAACAGAGATGGCACCGTTCGTTCCTGCGGGCACCGTCTTGAAGGTTGTAATAAGGATTGGTGGCGTGCTCGACAGAATGCCCAATTCCGATGCAAGCGTGTCCCCGAGACAACACGCGAATTGGCTGGAGAGCATCGTCAGCTTGACCATACACGCAAAGTTCTCAGAAGCGCACCCTAGAGTCGCAAACACGAGCGCACGGCTGAGTCCATCAGCGACAGTTGGCGACAGAGGACACCAGCCATCGCTATCATACACGTCAACGCCGCGCGCTTGCACGAACAACGACCACGGAAGAACGTGTGGGGTGAATTTGACGCTCCAAATCATGCATGCGACGAAGGCTGCGGCGCTATTGCAAAGCACTTGCCATCCACTGCGGTAACCAGAGCCGTGGTATCCTGCTTCGAGCTGAGCTTTGCGCCGTTTGCCCTCTGGTAGTCGTCAACACTCGTGAACCAGTGAAATATTGTGACGACGTACGTTTGGTCGCTCTGGATGCCAGCAAGTAGAAGACGATGAGAGACACGCCTATTGCGCGAACATGCGTCGCCATTACCACGAAGCCGACCACAAACGCAGTCGCTGCACCAGAGGGGGACAGTTTACCTGATCTCACGCCATTTATACTGAGGTAGAGAGCAGAGAGAAGTGGAAGAATGGGCAGCGTCGTCCAAGACATGGCGATTGGTGTGAGCGCCTGCCAGTAGCTCGGTTCTCGCTAATGACGATAGTTCGGGATCAACATTCAACTTCCACTCATCTCACAGGCAATACGGTCCTAATACTCAACGAACGCGTTGATATTCGCCAGCTAGGGTGCTGGGTCCCTTTGCAGACCAGGGCGAGAGTATGATGAGTACCATAGACCACACTGTGAGTATTCTTTCCCCCTCCTAAGTGCTGACATTCGCCCTGACCCACAGCTTTTACTCTCAGGATTTATCAGGTTACGGTACCTTGAAATGAACAACCATATAGCGGACGTACTCGCATGTGAAGTTCGCACTAGGAAATATATGACAAGCAAGCGGATTGGGGTGAGTATTGTCCTATACTAGACTTTAAATCTCCATTCCAAGGGAAACTACAGAATCTTGGGGATATTTCCGTGAATGCGAGGCCATCTCACAATACACAACTGCACTGTCATTACGTCCTGCCACTTTGCACGACCTGATACTTAGGCAGAGTGACGCGCGGAAAAAGGTCTGCAGGACGATACCTTGAATAACATAAAAATGGGTGAAATCGATACTACTGGGTGGGTCGCGGGATGACCCTTTGACTGCCGCTGCTAGTGTGAGCATTTTCTGACCTCAGTATCATCTACGTACCTGATGCTTGTTTGTCTTGCAGTTCTGACACCAAGGTCTACGTTATATGCAAGCGTTTAGAAACGACCAACTATACAATGGATGTGGCTACATGTTTCCACTGAACGTGTTGCCGAGACGGATAGACGGCTAGCAAGTAAATTGGGCTTGAGTGAGTGATCGTAACAATGGAAGAGAAACCTGAGTGGTGATCCTGTCGAATTTTAAATAGCGGTGCCGCCAGAGATTGGAGGACATCAAGGACATCGCCACGAAAACTAGATGATACGACAGAGCCATCTTGGTACGCACGACTGCACATCCTCCTATCCTGTAAGGCCCGTTTGGTAAATTGCATCGTGGTTTGCAATGGGAGACGGCAAGTTAATTTCGAGCATGCAGCTGGAGTGTTCAATGCTGCAGTGTCGAGACATACGCATGCGAAAAAAGTTGGGAGAACGACGCCAACAGAGTAATCTATTTCAATTGATTCGAGTTCCCACATGCTAATGACACTCCGCAATCGACTTTGATTCATCTAGTCTATTAGGCTATGAGAGAAAGGATGTAACGGGCGCATTCGAGCTAATGCTGTCGAAGATGTCAGAAGCGTCGGATCCAGTAATTCATGGTAGCGATATTCGTATCTTACTGATATCCTTCAATTGACACTCTTTCGTAGAACGATTCCCCTACTATGCTAGACTTGAAAGGACGAAAGCGAGGATCGACACAACTATTGGGGAAACGATTTTCTTCATCAACACCATTTCTGGTGCAACAAATCGGAGCAGACCTCTACTTTCGAAGCGGCGTTGACCTTCATGGAGTTCGTCTCCTTCGTGTGCGTGACTACAGATGTTGTCCACACTCGTATCAAACATCGGGTCGAGGAGTAAATTCGTTTAAGCTACATTCTCGCACAAGTGGGAGGACAACGAACCGCTATTTGAAAGCCATCAGAACTATCATGTTCGATCTCGAGGTGTCCCTCACTCACGTGGAACTTTCGGTTGAAACGTGTGACGGGTCGACAAAAAGGCACGGCGAGTCGAAAAAACGCGGTTGAAAAACAGGCGGGTCATCTCGCACTCCAAAAGGCGCTTGTCAGGCGATGACGGTCGTCTTTCCTGGGGGGAGAGGGGGTTCCCCGACTGATATTCTCGGTCCAAAACATGAAAGAAGTCAAGAACTCGGTCGGCTCTTGGCACAATCACTCATCTTCGGACTACACTGCGGGTGCAGGTGGGGAGGCAAGACGGATGGGACCTGAGAAATAACTGGTTGGTGTGGGCGCAAGCTTTCCGACCCCGAATAGCAGGCGACTCAGACTCGGTAACCAACAGTCTCCTAGTTATCGGTATGGATGACTCGGTCTTGGCTTAACGGTTTGTCCTATATGTTCACTTACCTTGGTCACAGTCGAAAGTCTGAGCGTGGAGGACTTCGTGTCGGCGCACACGTCTTCAGAGGTGGTTTTTCAGGGATATTATCTCAAAAGCATCAACTCTGAGCCTGTGCTGGCCATGGCGATTGGGTTCTTTATTTGGCTTGGTGTCGCACGTGAGTAAAACTGCCAAGTCGTTCTGAAATCTTTGACAATCGTCTGTATGACAGTCACGAGTACAAGAGGGCGAAAACCGGGGCAAGTAACTGCATCCTCCGACGTCAGTGAAGTCGATGAGTTCAACGGGCCATTAAAGAAAATAATTTTGGAGCACGAAAACAGGAAGTCTTAAGACATTGGTATGTATATATTCACGCTGCTGCCACAATATCCTCTTTACGGATGCCACACTGTTATTTAAGTGTGATGAGGATTTCCGTGCGTTGACTGGAATGCAATTTGTGCCATTCGATGACACTGGAATTTATCCCGCTCTAGCATACATCATCATAACCTGCGTGCAAGAGAAGTATGTGCTGAACTGTCCTTTGTTCCCTTACAACTTTCGTTTAGCAAGACAACCTGAGATGAATAGTCATGTTCGCCGGCGCTACTGCGAGAGATGATGTTGTACGTCATTTGAGTGGCATCGGCAATGCCATGAATATGCAGCTGGAGAGGCAAGGAAGTGGTTTGGGAGGTGCGATCTCATTGACATCTCGTCATCATTGTTGATTGGCATTGATTAGGTCACATATATCTTTCTAATGGTTTCTAGCCAACTGCTCGCGCCCCCGGATTCATTGCTTTGATGGGGGGGATAGGATTCAGTCCGAGAAAAAGCCCGACAGCAAGAATCTCGGCAATGAACCCATTCCAAGCCTTTGTAACCTTGAGCTGGCTGTTACCCGAGTTCTAAAGAGATGAGTGGTGTCGCTGACATTTTCTCGGAGTTAAAGGACGATGCGGATGACGAGGGATATCGTCTTTCCATTGCTTCCGAAAAGTGCTTTGATATGTTGGATGCCAAGCTCCCCCCAGGTGCAACCTGGTTCCCTTGGTGAGCTAAACCGATACAGTAAGCAATGTGTGTTTATTACGATTTTGGCAGTAATGACCGCAATACACATTCCCGCGTACCCAGAGATTCATTTTCGCTTACGTTGTCCAAACCTTGGGCCCGAGCCAGCATATTGAACGAGGCTCCGCTGGTCACGCGGCGTCTTGGTTCCCCCCTTACTGATTGGCGGCCTTGGCAGTTGCGCGACGGCGTGCATCATGCACAGCAAGCGTTTTCTCCGCTTGTACCCTTGGGCCTTCTCCGACGAAAGGGGTCGTCTTGAAACGATGCGTCCATGGTGGTCGCTTTAGGTATTTCTCGCGACAGGGGAGTGGCCCCCGGGGAAAATTTGGGCCTCATGCTAGTGAACTCGTCTCGCCAGGTCTCGAGCAACGCGGTGGTCTCATCCCCATCTAAAGCGTACCCCGCCGCAGGCACAAATGTGAGCACACACGTGAGAACGGACGGCGGTTTTGTTCCTAAGCCCAGGGATTCCGAGGATCGAGGGAGATTGATGGAAGATTTGCTGGCAAGCGGAGCGCCGAACTGTTGTGGTTCAATTACTAATATGTCTGGGCGGCCCTAAGTGGCTCCATACAGTAATCGTGGTTAGATTACTGGACCCCAAGGTACGTGTGTTGATTGTCACTGATCAATCGGTCTAATGAGATTTAGTTGCCGGACGAGTCAAGCATGTACCGGCGGCACATGGATGACAATGGTTCTGGGCCTCGTCGCACCGGGGCTTTGTGTACTAGGATCCAGGTTCGTATCCTCTGGGTCGTAGTGACCTTCAAGGCAAAGACAATCAAAGGTACATTCGCACTGTGGCGGACCCTTCTCACTAGGCCTCGAAATGGCGTTGCCAAGGGGACGTCATCTGCCGCGAACAAACGAGGAAGACCCCTTCCTCAGGCGCGTCAGAGAGACGCTCTGGACAAAGGAACGGCCGGACTTTTCGCACTGCCCTCATCCTGTATGTGTCATGGAGGTGATAGCCGGTCTGATGAAGGATCTATATAGTTGCCGGCCGAATCATCAAACATGTAGCGTCGGCGCCAAGAAGACATTATTCTCGGCCTCGGGGCACAATTTAGAACCGTCTGACTCTGACATCATTCAACTACACACCCCTTATACCCCCAGGAGAGGCCCAAAAGCCTTATGGTATGAGTTATATAGGGTAGTGAAGAGTAACGACGACTGACTGATGGGCCTCCTGAAACAATCAAGTGATCGGGACCGCTCAGAACCGGTTCACACTGTTATTCACGACGCATACGTCATTTGTAATGTAATTGATCAAGGTACGTCTCAACGAGCCAAATGGAGCAGTTTGATGCAAAGTACAGTAAAATTTCTGATATAATAGTCCCGGAAAGAGACCCAGAAACAGTATACACAATAAAAGACCAGCTTCTACATCAATAGCCATGGAGTTGATCTATGCGGCTCCACAAGCGTGAATACCAATCTAACAAAACCTGATATACGAATAGACAACGATGCCGCAAAGACGAACGCAAATAAATGGAGAAACCCTAGCAGCAAGCAGGGAGGACGTCGTTCCCAGTCGAAGACAAGCGTGGGAGTGGCCGCAAGCAGATTCGAAATGTCATACTGACAAATCAGTGTCGTTGATCGCTTCATTCATTTCCTTGTCCACCTTTTCTGAATCGAACACGGATTTCTCTTCTGTCAAGGCGAGTATTCTGCGCGAGACTTTGCTCCGCTTCCGAATCTCCGCGCCATAGAGAAAGAGGACCTGCATGAAGCGTAAGATAGAGAGCCAAAAATATACAACAGGGACTCACATAGGGAATGGGAATCATCGCCACCGAGATGAGCGCAAAGAGCGTGTTGGCCCACTTGTACGTAAGTGTGTTATACATATGTTGCGAGAAGAGCGGGAAGACAGTCCCAAGAATATTTCCTGTTCGGCGTCCGGGATCAAAACGCGAAGTCGAGTGTCAGATGCATCTCATTTGCGGCAGGAGTCGCTACGTACGAAACACGCTTTGACCTGCCAGCGCCGAGGACGCATACGGTCCGTAGCTGGAGAGAGAAGAGAGATTTATACTGGTGTCACAGGGTGAGGGTGTGAGCGTACCAGTCGGCGAGGTAGATGAAGACAACCTGGTAAATGATGTATGCCCCCATAACGAAGAGCTGTCAACGGAAATATATCATAAATATAATGCCTAGGTGGGCCGGAGATAGAAAGAAGCTCACCGTGAGACCAATAAGAGGAGCGATCCAGTAAATGCCATGCCTTGCGGTCCACGCATAGATCAGCATGCCAACAGGTAGCAAGAAGGCGGCAACAAGGGCGAGGCACAGTCGTGCTTCTGGACCTTTTTTGACAACGTATTTTCTTGTTGTCGTTTCAGCAGCCACCTTGGCAACGGAATGGCTGAAGAACTCACTTGTACAACACTTCTTGATACATATTTGCAAACCACCCTAGGCAACTTCCGATGCTATATGGATGGATTAGAAAACGCGTACACATATTCTCGGATGGTACATACAAGACACAAACGTATGTCGTCCCCCTTTCACCAACAGTGAAATTATAGATGCTCTGCATTTCCCCAGAAAGTGAACTGCAACTGTGTCAGAAACGCGATTGAGACGCAGAGTATAGCTCACTCGAGGAGGCAAAAGAAAACGCCCCATGTGAAACCGAGCCAAACCTATTCCCTCGATGATGAACAAGAACAAGCGAAGCGACGAAGAAAGCCTACGCTAAAGCTGAGAACAGTTGGTTCAGTAAACAGTAAAGCTTGAGGTGGACAGTCAACACGTGTTGGAAATATAAGAAACGACGCCCACTGATTGGTCGAGTACACGACACCTTGAGCAGCGCGACGAGACCTTGCTTTTCTATTTCTGCTCTTGCGCGGTACCGCTGGTCTTGCTTCGTTTTTCTCATCTTGCGCGCCAAGCGGATGAGGATGATATCGGCCCGTGTTTCTTTCAAGATGAACAGCGCGAAGACAAAGTAGACGCCGCTGACACTAGAGTGCGATCACGTCGCAGTCTACTTGGAAGTGGCAGGCCGGCTTACATGGCAGAAATCCACTGGATCCAACGCCACCCGAAGCGAGGCGAGGATTCGATCCATGCAGCCATCAAGGGACCAACGCCTGTCGAACTGAAAGCGGATATCGCGAATAACGCCATGGGGAAACCGCGTCTGGGAGCGTACCTAAGTGACAATATGAAGGGCAATGGGATCGAGGGATAGTTACTCATTGGGCTTCCAGATATCGGCGATGCTACCTCCAACGAGGGTTGCACCTGTCGATCCGAACGAGCCTCCAAGGAAGCGGGCGACGATCACGGTTTGTATGTTTGGAGCGCTACAGGACGAATTGGCGGGGCAATGACGACAAAGTATGTGGATAACTCACAGAGCAATCATAACATGTGTGAGGATAAAGCAAAAGGTGGATACGATGTATACTGGCAGTCGCCCGTATTCTTCTGATAGGGAAGAAGTAACCAGTGGGACAAGACCGAACCCGAGTGGATATACACAAAGAGCGACGGTCGCCTTGAAGACGGAACAGTGGAGGTCTTCAACCATTGTTGGCACGCCCATGGCATAGGACGAAAATGCGCCGGCTTGAAAAGGTAATCGGGACGAGGGTGAGCGGAGACGGTGAGCAACTGACCGGTGATGCCAGTGAATCCACAGGCAGTAATTGTGATACCCCATTTTTTGGCAGTCGAAAAGTTGAACGGGCTACGAGGGTCACTATCCTCAAATTCGACCTGCGGAAGACGTGAATGGTGACGAGCATGGGCAGAGACAAGTTTACCAAGATGGTCGCGTTCTGGTCATGTATTGTAGAGGGCTGAGAGGGGGGAGACATGGAACAAGGAATGATGAGGTAGTCAGCATCATGGATGTGTATTTATAACTTTGAAAGCGCTGCCAGAATTTGTTCGCATGGCGTGGTCAACTTAGACCCGGTGAGCGTGGACG
>JBBPTV010000483.1:0-20983 GCA_038094275.1 Tubosaeta brunneosetosa | reverse complement strand
TACTAGTGAATGTCACTGTAACAGTGGACAGGCATTTCATGATATGGATGAGTAATGGCAGAACACAAACAATTGAAAACAAGGCCGCCGCATCGTCCACCATCACTGAAGCTATGTACGACAGGGACCACTGAGTCAGCGGCACACAGGTGTCTTGTTTCATCACTCAAAACGCAATCTGCGGACGATCCAAGCTTGCAGGTGAGTGTGAATACTACACTTGCCATTTATGGAACTGGTAGAACTCACTTGTTGACAAAGTACCACGACCATGGTAGCCAGGATATCCACCAAGCTTCATATACCCCATCCTTTGGGAAACTTTACCCTCGCCGGCATTTTAGAGCAGGTGGAACCTCATCAACCGACAAATGGAAGAAAGGTCGCCTTGGTGGGCTCCTCGCACGACCCTCTGATCATGTTGCTGAGAATCATACGTAGATCCTACATGGAACGATGGGGTGAGCTGCAAAGACGCATCCTGTGCAATTCGTCTGATTACTTTTTCTCAGACATAAGGATTACTTGTTCCAGAAACGCCTCGCATTGAAGCTGCCCTTTGATTCTTTTAGATTCGACTTTCGGTACGGTGCTCCGTGTTTTGCAGTCTTGCCCGGATCATCGGATACAAACATCGCAGGGGAAACCACGAAAGTGGTGGCCAGTGGAGACACAGCGGATTTGCCGACGATGTCGAGGACATTGTGACCGTTGTCGCTTTCCTTCGATCCACCTATGGGTATGAAGTTGACGTGGTCGTTGGTCATTCTCGTGGCTCCGTTTCTGGCATTCATTGGATATGCACGTCCGAAGAAGGGAAGCGGGTTCGCGCTCTGGTCAACGTATCAGGACGTTATCGAATGGATGTGAGCGCTTGAGCCTCATGTCCCCGTGCAAGCTGACGCATGTTCAACTCAGCGAATATTCGGTAAATATGATAGTTCCTACGAGCTGATGTGATTCTCACGGATTCTAGACGATGCTGAAACGTACAAGGAAGAATTCGCGACCAAGGGACACTATGACTGGAAGTTGGTGGTAGCGCGTCAAGCCGTCGTACAGAAAATATACCCTCATGACTTGGAGGAATTCTCAAGCTGGGATTCGAGCATTGTTTGGGACAAATTTCCATTGTCTATAGATGTGCTTACCATACACGGCCTTGTGGATGAGACTGTACCGGTGTGAGTAGCTCCTAGATCTGTAAGGTGTGCTCAAGTCAGTTCTGCAGTTATGACGCCGTGATCTATGCGCGTGCGTTCGGTACGAGAACGCCTGGCACACATAACCTCCATCTGGTCGAGGATGCGGGTCACAACTTTACAGGGGCAAGAGACTTTGTGACTGTACCGTTATAGAATTAACAATTCCTTTAGCGTCAGGATGAAGTCGTCGATTGTATCCTCGAGTGGTGGGACACAAGATGTTCGGGGTCATTGGTGACTGGGGTGTTTCGAACGGGGACGCGGAGCAAGCTATAGTACTTGTGTGCGATTTACGGTGCTGAATGAGATGTACGCATCATTTCTGGGGTACTTGTTTTCAACCAGCCTACCGACTGGAACGTCCTGGCTGCCCAGCTCCACAGTGGATCGCACGAACGCAACATGAACTTTAGAGTGATTGCAGATCCGGGTTGAGATGATAGTGAAGTAGTGTTCAGAGAAAGACTATAGTATGGTAGCGGCTACAGAGGGGTGCAATAGGATGGCAAGTAGCTTAACACAAAACAAGACGCGATCGCGGCAGACAATTACATGGAGATTACGCGCAGTCCTTCCATTCTTAGATAAGTGAGATTAGGTGGCAAGTGTCCAAACCAAGCGTCCCGTGAGTGCCTCGACACCAGGCACAGAGTGATATGGGCGTGATGTATAAGTGGGTTTGGATAGGGTCTAAAAGAAGATGGGTGCAACAGAGCTCGCGCCGGCGCTGACTGTCGTGCGCGGAGAGGTGTATTTGGAGGACTGGGAATAGGCATGAGCTCTAGAGTCAGGTTTGAGCTTGGCTTGGGCAGGAAGAGCGGGCTGAGCGGGCTTTGGTTGGCCGTAGGCGGCCTGGTAGTGGGGGAGCGCGCTGGTGTATTGGGTGCTCATGTTCGTGAGGAAACTGCTGTCGAGACATGTGCAGGGGGGTTTAAATATCGAGGACTCATCGCCTCGCGTGCCGGGGAAGCTGAGTCAAAAAAGACGGCAGGACGATGCCGACACAGGACGGATACGGGGATCATTGTCACCCACCAGATCTTGCCGTCGAACGCCCATCTTCGGCCAGTGCCGATAGTGGCTGTGCTTGTCCCCCGCAGTGTCGATGAAACCCCCGAGGACCGCCGAGGAGTGCACCAGACAAGTACTGCCCTCGCCAAGGCCCATGTGGATACCGACAAACGGATTGAATGCTCATCCGTACATTTCGTTCTTCGGTACAACATTCCGTACCCACGATGAAGCCTCTGGTGCGTCGATGCTCGCGCAGAATCTCCGCCGCTTGCCTAGGAAACTGTGACAACAATCTTACCCCTGTGGAAACAAGCTTTAGTACAGTATCTTCTATACTACATCCATTATTTGCTCACCTGCTCTTGTTCCCCGCCATCTCGCGGTGAGCTTGCTGGATCTCATTCAATGTGTAGACCTGATCGGTCAAATGCACGCAGTCCGTGGCCGCCGGGTCAGATCAGAAGCCAAAGAAGAACAATAAGAACCTTGTGAATGTAAGTTCGTATCGGCCCGCTCCCTCCCTCCCCTGTAATTTGATCAGCTATCGCCCTAAAGCTGGCGCTGTCTATTGATCAGCCCGCTCTCTCAACCTCACCCCGTTGACAATCACGGACCTGTTGATAAGCTCTGTTTGATATCCCAGACTCCGAGACCGCAGTGTGGATCCCTGAATCTTGAGTCGCTTGTACAGGATCGGCCGTAGATTGACCGAAGGAACCTCGCTTCCTTTGAACCCATATTCTTTTAATAAGAGTTTCGCGGATAGCAGGGTATCATATTCCTACCGCTCATGAATGCCAGAAGAGTCATTCTTCCGTCAATCGCCAAAGAATCAATGTTCTTCTCCCAGTGCGTTCGCCCAACGACATCAATTACGACATCGACACCATTTCCGTTGGTCGTTTTCTTCACCTCTTCTGCGAAATCCTCGCTGGTGTAATTAACGGCATGGGTTGGCCCATTTGGGATCGAGAGGAGCCAATCCAACTTGTCCCTGGTTGACGCCGTTGCTGTGACAGTGTTCCTAAGCGGCGACGGGCACACAGCCGTTTTGTAAACTTGATACACAAACTAGTACAGGACGACTCACGCGCCGAGAGTGCGGGCAATCTGGATTGCCGCGACACCCACACCGGAAGCCCCTGCATGGACAAGAACGTTGTCACCCCTGTTCACTTCACCATATTTGACCAGCGCTTGATAGGCTGAAACACAGGATGAGGCGTATTGATACCCGATGTTTGTGCTCCCAACCGGGAATGAAATCACCGTGCGCACCTGTAATATAGTTTTCGGGAATACTTGCTGCCTCCACCCAAGACAAGTGGGCGGATTTCTTGATTAATAGACCTTGGTCACATACAACGTACTCGGCGGCGGCTCCCTAGTGACGAGAACGTGAGACCCGGTTGTCACAGGTTCCGGAGGATCCATACACCCCCAACTAGGCCATACACCTCGTCGCCCAAAGACCATTTTGTCACGCGTGGCCCAAGTCCGTGCACGATGCCGGAGAATTCGACGCCGAGAATGTGCGACGCACCCGGAGGCGGAGGATACAAACCCTCGCGTTGCATCAGATCCAAACGATTCAGGCCAAACGCAGCGATCTGGAGGGGGCGTGAGTGATGTGTGACGACAGCAGGAGGCGCTCACTTTGACAAGCACCTGTCCATCCTGTGGACTCGGACGGTCGGTGACTCCGATGTACAGGTTTTCGATGGGACCTTTGCCGTCCTTGATCAATACTGCATGCATGGTAGACATCCCAGTGGACAGACAAGTGATACAAGTAAATGAATGAAACTGCCTCAGCCTCTTCACCCAATTTCGGGGACCTCGGTGTCAGGTCTGATGACTAAGCATAAGCTGCGCTGCGTCGGACACACACGGAGCTCATCCACTCGTCTTCAACACGTCCGTCGCTGGCGATTTCATGTCGATGTGCGTCGCACAGGAAGCCACTTTGCCGCTCTCTGGCAAGGTCGAAGACGTCCAGGAGGCCTATGTCGAGCAAAAAGACAGGTGAGCATTTTTCGCTTCGACCACACCGTCAGCCTCATCTACCATGGCTTAGCTTGCTTGACGCATTGAATGCAACCCAGGCCATCTTGGAGGGCTTTCGGGAGTTCAACCGGCGTGACTGGGTCGTCCGCTACCCCATTCTCCAGGAGGAGCCTACCGACCCGTCTTCAATGCCAAAGCCTCGTCGTTTCACCCGTATATCTTTCGCCGATGATCCGTCCATTCGGGCTGAAATAGTCCCCACACCCTCTTCTGCCGTAACGTTGGCATCTGTTCCAGATGACGGGGTAGATTTGGCGGACAAGGACACTTTTTCTGACAAAGCTGGGGGTTTCACCATCCTCCGACTCGATCTCAAGCTCGGTCCTCACGGTTCTTCCACCTCACCCACGACCTTGGTCTCCCAGTTGGAGAAGGAGTCGATTGCCAAACTCTTGGACGAACGTATATCTACCGCTCTCCAACACATGGACAAACTCCGCCTTCGGGTCGAGGACACATCGTCCAAGGTCTTGGTGACAGGAGACCTCAACTCTGGCAAATCCACCTTTGTCAATGCCTTGCTCCGACGCGAGGTGATGCCCGTCGATCAACAACCTTGCACAACGGCCTTTTGTGAAGTGCATGACGCAGCTGAAAACAATGGGGTTGAGGAAGTTCATGTTCTCAAGGATGGTGCACAGTACTCGGTCACCGATGAATCAACCTTCTCACGCGGATCACTTGCTGACCTGGAGAGCATTGTGGCGGACAATGAAGGTGATCAACCGAGGCTCAAGGTTTATTTGGCGGACAGCAGAGCTGCGGCAGAGTCTCTCCTCAATAACGGGGTCGTCGACATCTCTCTCATAGACGCTCCTGGCCTTAACCGAGACAGCATTCAGACCACTTCCTTGTTTACTCGACAAGAGGAGATTGATGTTATTGTCTTTGTCGTCTCAGCTGAAAATCACTTTACTCTCTCTTCCAAAGAATTCCTCGAGAATGCTAGCAATGAGAAAGCCTATCTATTTATCGTGGTCAACAAATTCGAGCAAATCCGGGACAAGGAAAAGTGTAAACGCCTCGTTCTTGATCAAATCAAAGAATTCAGTCCTCGTACATACGAGCAGGCGCACGAACTCGTGCACTTTGTCGACTCGGCTGCTGCACTTCGCCCTTACACCGCAAACCCTGCATTTGACGAACTGGAGTCGTCCTTGCGCTCTTTCGTCCTTGTCAAGCGTTCTATATCGAAACTCCACCCCACTTTGACCTATCTGTCCAAGCTCTTGGCCGATGTCGACTTCCTCGTTCGTGCAAACGCTATCGTGGCCCAGATGGAGCTGGATCACGCTAAGGATGACTTGGGGAGGGCAAAACCTGTGTTCGAGAAGATGAAGGGAGAAAAGGAGGGCTTGGAGGATGCTCTCGAGGCTGTTGAAGAAGCCGAGGCTGCCAGGGCTGCAGATAGGACCAAAGCTATCCTGTCAAGCGCACTCGAACGGGTTGGGAATGGCCAACCTGGCGTCGACGTTGCCATCAGCCTTCCTCGCTTCCCTGGTTTCCTTGCTATCTGGGACTACGCTTGCGATGTTCGCAGGGTTTTACTTTCAAGCCTGGATACCGCGGTCAAGCTCGCAGAGGATGAGGCGCGTCTTGCCACCACAACCGGTGTCAAGGACATCAAGCTGGTCGAAGACCGATTCCTTCCAGAGGGCGTTGAGAGATCACGGCGCGTTTTCGTTCCCGAAGCAATGTTTAGCGTCCGACCAGGTAGACAAAGCTCTGGCCGCCGTCGTCACTCCGCAACTGCTAGTGCCGTGGTGGCAGGTGGTGTATACAACCTTGGAATAGGGCTGTCACAGCGCTCCGACATGCTGGACACGTCTATGCTTGACCTATTTGATTTCAATCATTACCTATGGTTGCATTTTGGGGACGGCAGGGCGGACAGCGAAGATGCCGAAGAGAAGTCGCCGACAGCACTTGGCATCCTCTCGGTGGGTGTGGGAGCCTTGACAATGGTTGGAGGCAAGGCGATTGGTATGCGCGGCTTGATCGATGGAGCAGTCTGGATTTCCGAGCTCTTTGCGGACGAATCAGCAAGGAAATGGGCAGCACCGGTCATTGGTGCGGTGGTGGTTGGCGCAACGGCCTACTTCATACTGGAGCTGCCACGCACGATACCAAAGACTATCGGGAGACGAATTCGGGCCTCGCTCGTCAAGGCTGAAGACGGCGCGAGCGAACAAGAGCTGTTTGTGAATGCACATGCAGGCCGGGTTAGCCGTGAAACACGCAAAGTGCTGAGGTATGCAAGTTGGGACCTTCGGGAGCGATTCAGGGTGGTTATGGAAGAGAGAGGAAAGGAGGTTCGAACTGCGGAGGAATTGGAGAAGAAGGCAAAGAGGGCACTCGATTACTTGCACCACGTTGAGCGCAAGACGGCCACCATTCGCAGCGATGCTGGATTGGAAACTGCGTAGGGAATGCGGTGGGCCTTGTCGATTTCTTTTTATTGTTATATGGATCCACTTTTGATTTTACTTTGCTAAGACGACGCCAATGTACTCGTCACGATCGAAATATCATGGCACTTTATTAGACACTGACTGCGCAACGCTAATTTTATCTCTTATATTTACACGGATCGCCGACACCGCCTTTGGGTCAACAATGCCCACTACCACACTTGTTACCCTCCTCGTCGCTGCTGTCGTGTCCGCAACTCAGTACACCCTTGTGCAAGAGTACTATGGTTCAACCTTCTTTGATCCCTGGACGTTCTATGACCATTGTGCGCCATCTTATTTCCCCTGCCAATCTGACATGTTCATTTTGTGAAGATGACAACCTCACCAATGGAGATACAATGTAAGGCTTTCATCCCGTCCCTCAATATCATCTCTGTTGATCCGCGTAGCTTCGTCTCCGCCCAAACCGCATTCGCGGACAAGCTTGCCTATGTTAACCCCACCACCTCGCATGCGATCATCAAAGTTGACAATTCCACTACCGTAAGGACAAGCGTACGTTTCAACACATTCTCACATCGGTAAACAGGTTCCATACAACTACAAACGAAACACCGTCCGGATCACCAGCAATGACAGCTATTCCGTCGGAAGCCTGTGGGTCACTGACATGTACCACGTACCGTATGGCGTACGTGCAACTTGATTGTATTGCACGACCATGATCTCATACATGCCTCCTAGTGTTCCGTCTGGCCCGCTTGGTGGAGGTGTGTTTGTTGTCTTGTTCCCAGCTGTGCAAACATGTCCGTCTTCACAGTCAGGCTGTCCATTGGCCTCAGGGAGGCGAGATTGACACCTTTGAGGGCGTCAACCTGCAGACCAACAACCAAATGTCTCTCCACACGGAAACCGTCCGTACCCTTGATCCGTACCTGGAATTTTTCACATGGTTGCTTAGGGATGCACGCAAGTCTCGCCCAACGAGACGTCGACTCAGGTCGCTAGCACCAACTGTTCCTATCTTGCTAATGCTAATCAAGGGTGCATCGTCGTGGATCCATCCTCGTCTTCGTTTGGAGCTACCTTTAGCAAGTCAGGCGGGGGTGCATTCGTGACCGAGCTCGCAACAACTGGTATTAGGTACGCCAATGACACTCGGACCGGACGGTGGGCTCATCCTCGGCGGTCATGTTAGCATATGGTTTTTCCCGGTTGGTGGTCTCTATCCGATTGGTGGCCCGTCTTGACCTGATCCACCAGCGCTCCCAAATACCAAGTGTATTGTCAAACAACGACTCGACCATTGACACGAGCGCCTTTGGTATCCCGGTTGGTAATTGGCCTGCCACGGGTTGTAATATCCCGGAGTTTTTCCAACCACAGCAACTCATTTTTGATATCACACTTTGTGGAGGCGCGTCTTTTCACATGTGATGTACCAAGGTTATCATATGCTAATTACCAGATAGATTTCGGTGAGTAGTGGGAACGCACCAAACCTACCCACACGCACTGATTCGGAATGGAAGCCGGTAACGCGGCTATCTTCAACCAGACATGTTCAGGCGTCTGCTACAATGACTACGTCATTGGCCCGCCGTCTGGATACGACAACGCATACTTTGAGATTAGTTATGTGAGGGTCTTCAGCTCTGGGAACACGAGCACTGTCGTGTCGCCCACTTCTTCCGGGAGTGGGGCAGGGACGACCTCTACTGCAACAAACTCGGCAACAAGTTTGATCTTGAAGGAATATGTGTCGGTGGCGTCCATCTTCGCCGCTATCGCAGCGCTCTGCGTGCTTCTATAGAACATGTTTCCAAAATTCTTCGTTTCGGACAGTACGCGATAAGCTGTAGTTACGGCAATTTCCGAGCGTTCCCATCTTGTTTAGACTATGCTCGGACTGACGAAGCTTCGTGCTCCTCTTGGCCACCGAAGAATGACTATCGTGAATGCTCATGGGAACTCCTCGGAAACGCCCAAAGTAAGCTTTGCTACCAATAACCAATGACGGGGCTGATACCCAAATGTGTCTGTCTTCAGCTGACCGGCCTTCGCCACGACTGGACAGGTTACCGGAGGCTCGTCGGTGAACGTTTGAACGACGCCCATCATGAGTTGTCAAAATAAAATTTGATGATCTATCGGCTCATTCAACCAAAGTTGTCCAGCGGCCCTGACCCGATGACCATCAACCGCCACCGCAAATATAACGTGGTACGGGATGAGTCGATGAGTTGGCGCTTGGTTCTGAAATTCGGAGACCGGCTTTTTACCCACCGTCCATGGGCCCTTCCTCCTCCGTCCTATCTGCTGGCAACCCTCCTCACATGAATCCGTCGACAGATCCATCCTGTCTATTCAATTTAGACGGCCAAGTGGCCGTGGTGACGGGTGGGGGAACAGGTGCTGCTCCGTCTGCTGTGTTGTCTCCTATGATAGCTCACTAGCACCTATCTTTTAGGTATCGGTCTTATGATTGCCACTTCGCTGGAGCACAACGGTGCCACGGTATATATCGTTGGTCGGCGCCTGGATGTCTTGCAAAAGGCTGCCTCGGAAAACAACGTGCGTCCTTTGCCTTCCTTGCCCGCTAGCCCCTGAATGCGGTTTTGCACAGAGATATGGCAGGATTATTCCTCTTCAAGGCGACATCACTTGTCGAGAGTCTCTCCTGTCAATGGTGCAGCTCATCAAATCGCGGCATGGTTATATCGATCTCCTTGTAAACAATGCTGGGATTGCTCGCAATCTCCTCCCGCCTCGTCTACCCTCTCCGCTCGACGACACCAACCTGACGAGAGAGGAGACCGTGCCGTCTATCAAATCATTTCAAGACATCCTTTGGAATTCAGGCGGCCCTAGTGGATTCGCAGAGACGTTTGAAACAAACGTGACCGCGGTCTACTTTACCACGGTGGCCTTTCTCGAGTTGCTCCACCTTGGAAATATCAGGCGGGGTGCACTTCCCCCTAAGTTCGCGGCGCGGCCGAAGAACGACGGTACGAGCGCGGATAGGTTACATCGAGGGTTCGCATCTACTGGCTCGACACCGTATCACTCATTACCCCCCTCGCCGCCCGATACAAACTCCCCCCTCCCCGACGTACCCGCACCTCCGACGGTCGCAATTCAATGCCTCCCACGACCCACGTCGCAGGTGATCACGATATCCTCCTCGGGTGCATTCCGGGTCGACGCCCGCATCCTCACCATCTCGTACACCCTCGCCAAACACGCGTGCACCCACCTCGGCAAGCTTCTCGCGAACCTCCTCGCTGACTGGAACATTCGAAGCAACGTTCTGTGTGTACGTACGCACCGCTCTGTCTCCGAAGCCCATCTCACCTCGGACATAGCCAGGTGTGTGGCCAAGCGGTACGCCAAGGTGTTCCTACCCTGAGCGTCGCTGACGCGGTGACAGAGATGACGAACTTGTCGCACTTAACGCCGGGGTTGTTGGCGCAGGCAGTACCGCTGGGGCGGTCTGGGACGCTGGCTGACATGGCAGGCCCAGTCCTGTTTCTTGCTGGACGTGCGGGTGCGTATGTCAACGGTGCTGTCTGGCTCGTCGATGGGGGGAGAGTGGGCCAGGTCGCGAGTTCGTACTAACGCCAGGTCATACGTTGCGCCTGGCCGTTTCGCTGCCGTTTCGCAAGGTTGGTCATCTTGCACGATGCAATGCGCCGAGTCGCGTCGGTTTTGGTGTGCGCCGTGCTATATTAGCGCTCACGTTGCTGGTTGTATCGAAACCATTGCATGATTAGTAAAATGACCCCATAACCAGAAGCCACAGCCTTGATCTGATATCGCATAGCTTGCAACGCCTTTGAAGCCGATTCACGGATCATTTACCAGGCACCAGTGCTTGCCCGACACAACAATTATCGGCGGATATGCGCTTGCAGGAACACTACTGAGACATGTGGCAGAAGTGTGTCAATGCGCTCAAAGCTGTACGTATACATCACAATGGAGTTTGCGGCATGGCGGGGGTTATATTGGTCATGAAACTGCGCCGGGAAAGGCACCCTTTGTCTGGGAAGGCGTCGTGTTATGCCGAAAAGGCACCCTTGGAGTGGGCGTAAGTGGCTTCCAGACGTGATTTTACGTATTCTCCTGCGGTGACCACTTCATACTTCGCGGGGTTGTCTTTGGAAACACAACCCGGAATAGGCTCGAAGCATTTTTAGGCAACTTGAAGGAACATTCGAAGGAGACTCACTTCTAGTTTCACGTCATAGTCGGTGCCAAAGAACAGGGGCATCGAGTATCTTTCCCGTCCAGAGGCATTGATGGCGCGATGGAGGGTCGACTTGAATACGTCATCTAGAAGAGTGTCGGAATGTAAGAGAAGTAATCAGACCAATTGACTTACTCGTCCAGCGGGCAAACTGGTCTCCCAGACTAGGGGTAGATGGGTTCATTGCAATTCATTATGTATAACACGAATGTCCGTACTTGACAACAAGACATCCGGGAATGGGAACGGCGTCGATCCACTGCCCGGCAGTATTCATCACTTGCAGGGCCGGAACGTCGTCTTGCCAAAGAATGGTGAAACACTGGTACAGTTATGGTTCAAAAGCGAATCGTGGTCGAGATTGTTCACGCATCACCTCGTAGCTGGTGCCAAGATTAGTTAATTACGCCAGCAATAAGATGGATGATCGCACTCAGTGTGGGCACCGATACCTTCCACCCGCTCTGTCGGAGAAGCGGGCTGAGGGGGGTAATGGAGCAACCGCATGATGGCTGCTGGTTTGGTCACCTAATCAAGAGTAAGTCGATGTTTGACGAGGTGAATAAGCCGTACCTTGTCATGGAAGAAGTTGTCCGGGAGGCCCAGAGCCAGAGCGAAGAGGGGGAAGAACGATTGCCCGAGTTTCACGGCTGCGTGGCTGCACGACTTGATAAACGTACTGGGATCGTGGCGCGCACGACATACTAGTAAGCAAGGACGTCGTCCCGAAAGCCGGGTAGATGTTCGGGCCACACGTTTGAGCCCGTCATTGGGCCAGACGCGTATGATTGCGCATCAACACCTTGAGACGTGGGTTCCCACCCGATGTCAAAGCCCTCGTGGAGGTCACCAGCATTGTCTGGATTGGTGTTTTCTCCAAGAAGAGCGGTATAACCTTTGAAGTTGGAGGTCCGGTGGATATCCAACTGACGATTTGTCGATCAAGATAGGCAAAAGAGAGCACAGTACCAACCTTGATCTTGTCCTCGAGGGGGAGGGCAAAGAATCGCTTAGCACTGCGGACAGCAGCCTGTATCACGTCATAGGGTATACCGTGGTTTTTGACTGGACGGGTGAGGGAACGATCTGGAACGAGGCGAGAACACTGACCGTAAAAGAACCCGACGTTCACGCAGGCGGAGCGTATCTGTGCGGCCAGGTCGCTCTGTGAGGCGCCCAGCAAGTCTCTGTAGTGATCAGCAAGGTCAGCTTGGAGAAGAACTAAAGAACTTGCATGATCGGGATCTGCTGAAATGCCTCCATGTTGAGGCTGTGCTGATTGAAATTAGCTAATAAATAAATTTAAACTCCGAAGGCGGCATCTCGGCATATTTAGCTGCCTATTGTTTCTTCTTGTTCGTCGCCGTCGACCTTGGTGGTGCCCCTCTGCACGTCTCTCTCAGCTTTCGCCCCTCCTAGACCGGCAGGCTCCGCTGGTCTCGTCTAGACACAACGCAGCACACAGCGCAGTCTCTGCTCAAACGTGCTCTTGCTTGCCTCTAGCCAAGTCGACGTCAGGACGCCTTTCTTGAGATATCTTGTACACCTCTGAACACACCCTTTCCACGTTTCTTCTCGGATCAGGAACAGCCTAGCTCTTATCCAATCAGCCCTTTCCTTGACCGCTAGCGGATCTTTTCCTTTTGTCCACAATTTCTCATTACTCATATAATGGCAACGCTTCGCCCTCCTTCCAGCCCTTCCCCTTCCCCTCTTATCCCAGATTCAGGTCGCTCTTCAAACGCAGCACGTGCCTCCATGGGTCCTCGTCAGACGCTCGGCCCTGCATCGCCTCGTCCACCTGGCGGCGGTAACGGCGCACGCCCCACCAGCGAGCTACTCGGCAGTGCTACCATGTTTCAGACGCCCGAATCTGAAGCAATCGACCAATGGTTTGAAAATCTCCAAAATTACGAGGAAACCCTTGAGGACATGGCTGCCGCTTCCTTGGACGTCAACTTCAAGGAAGAATTGAGCGCTATTGAACAATGTCCGTCCATTTCTGCGTCTCTTACTCTTGCTTATACTCGTTCTCTTCCACCCTAGGGTTCAAGGTGCTCTCTGAGGCAGAGAGAACTGCTGCTCTCTACAGCCTTTTGCAACAGTCTACCCAAGTTCAAATCAGGTTCTTCATCACCGTCCTCCAGCAGATGGCCCGATCAGATCCAATGACCGCTTTACTCAGCCCTGCGGTCGGAGGTAAGTCGTCCCTACATTTGGGTGTAAATCGAAGTTAATGAAACTACGCAGGTTCGATGCAGAGCCAGATGGAAGCCAAGCTTGCTCAAATGACTATCAAATCGCCATCGTTAAAATCCCCTATGCCATCTTCCCCTCGCGTGTTTAGTCAGAACCGACAATCACTTGCGCTTGATAGCACATCCGGTTTCCTCTCTCCTGATTCCGCTGTGTTGGGATCTAACCACGACGCGGCTGCAACCCTTGCTCAGCAAAGGGCGAAATTGAAAGCGAGCAACGCCGCTCATCGTATCTCTGCCCCCATATTGGCCACTGCCACCGGCGAAACTCGCACCACGTGGGGTTCCGCTCTCAGTCAGGTCGCCGAGCAGAATCCCAATTCCCCAGCACAAGATATTCTTGTGTCCAACAGCGGCCCACGACCCAAGAGCACAGACCTGGGCAGTTCTCTCGTCGGAATCCCTCGTGTGGAAGCCCTGTCTCCGATGGTTGGCGACAGCTGGGCCAGCAATGTAAATACACCACTCATTCCCATGTTCGGCAAGGATGCACAGAGCACTCAGAATCTGGATGCTGCGGCTGCGAAGCTGAATGATTGGAACGGGACTGGTCCCCGCGTTCCTCTCATGGCCGATCCAAAATCGTTCCGTCGACCCAAAGGGGCGGGGAACGCCAATGGTACTGGTTCAGACGCTGCAAGCCAGAACAGCAGCGTGTACGATAACGATGGCAATCCTATTTCTTCACAACCGTCAGCCCACCGCAAGAATGCTGTGCCTACCCCCGGCGGTAATACTGCGCAGTTTGGTGGCGGTCAGCAAGGGCAGTGGAACACCACGAGGAGCCCTGCATTAGCGACGCCCAACAGGTTTGGTGAGGAGCCCAATACGTCTCTGAATGGGCTAGGGATGGGCGGATTTGGGCTGGGTAGTCCTGGACTTGGCATGGGATTGCCCTCTGCAGGGCTGCTGGCGGGCATGAACCCACTGCAGATGAACATGCTGAATCTTCAGGCACAGATGAACGCTATGGGAATGACACCCGAGGCACAAATGTTGGCGGCTCAGATGGCTGCAGGATTCACGCCACAGAGCTGGTTGGGCCTACAGCAGGCTGCGATGCAAGGCAACAACAACGGCAACAACAGAGGTCGCGGAGGTGGACGGTCACCTGGGATTCCGAAGACAGGCTCTTCAGGTGGAAACAACAACGGGGGAAGTGGAAGCGGGGCCAAAAAGGACGAAGAAGAGGTCGACCCCGCGCTGCTGAACGATATCCCGGCCTGGCTCAGGAGCCTGAGGCTGCACAAGTATACACCCAACTTTGAGAAGATGAAATGGCAGGAGATGGTCCTCCTGGATGATGGCGGCCTGGAGGCCAAGGGCGTGGCTGCGCTGGGAGCGCGTCGCAAGATGCTCAAGACCTTTGAGGCGGTCCGGAAAAAGATGGGGATCGAGACGCCTGCGGGATTCAACGCTGGGGAGGGCGTCAAGGAGGGCTGAAGATTTCTGTTTGTTGGACATTTTGTTTACTAGGTTTGACTTGATTCGTACTATGTAAGAACACATAAAAGGGCAAAGTCTCCCTCAATACATGAGCTGAATTCGACAACACTCGCTTGTTTCAACAACTACCATGCCATTGGACCGCGGTCCATCTCCACTGCGTACGCCCATTCGTGGCACGACACCGTCTCATAGACGATTCGAGGTCCCGTCGCTCGACAGCGACGTACACCCTGTCCTCCATGCAGGCAGGGTCGCCGTCATCACGGGCGCAACGAGCGGCATCGGCAGGGTCGCTGCCATTGAACTGGCAAAGTGCGCAGCCAACGCTCTCCTGCTCGCGCGCAGAACCATTCAATCACCCTCTCTAGGTTGGGCTTGAAGATCGCGCTCGCGGACGTCTCCGAGGATGTGCTCGCTGAAACTGGCCGGGAGGTGGCAACAATCGCGGGCGATGCCAACGTCCTCATTATCCCCGCTGATGTCTCCAAGATCGGTGACGTGCAGCGCCTGCGTGATAAGGTATACGAAGCCTGGGGCGAGGTGCGCTGTTTTCGCTACTAGTCCGATAGATGGTTTCCAAACGGCGTAATTAACGCACCCCAGGTTGCCGTCTTGTTGAACAATGCGGCCATCGCTCCAGAAAGTAAATCCTGGGAGTTGCTTGATGGATGGCGAAGCACCTTTGAGACCAACGTCTTTGGGTAGGGCTTTCTCGCGCGCCCTGCTTCCTTGATAGAGGTTTCATTTTCCATCCCAGCGTCGTCAACGTGCAGCAGACTTTTGTGCCCGTTCGTATCCTTGGTGCACTGTTTGTAGCAGCGGAATAACAGTTTATTCGCAGTCAATGTTACATCAGGAAAACCAGGCGATGGTTATTAATACCGGGTCCAAGGAAGGGATCACCAACCCGCCGTAGGTTGCCCTCGTTTCCACCTCGGGATGAATAAACTGATGAAACAACAGAGGAAATCCAGCGTACAACGCTACGAAGGCGGCGGTAAAGAGTTTGACAGAAGGACTGGCGCATGAGTTGCGTGAGCGACCGGCGTGTAATGTCACCGCGCACTTGTTCATGTGAGTTCCGGCGATGTTCCCAGGTGATGTCCGGTAATGTCTGTGCAGTCCCGGATGGACCTTTCCTGGGTTGACGGCAGGCACTGGTCCAAGGCCGCCCGGTGCATGGAGTGCGGAAGAGACGGTGCTGTACATGCTCGACCGCGTTCGCTCTGGCGAGTTTTATATCCTCTGCCCGGATAACGAGACGCGTCGGGAGGTGGACCAGCTGCGGATTATGTGGGGGGCGGCCGACGTCGCCGAGGGTCGGCCAGCGCTGAGCCGATGGCACAAGGACTGGAAGCCGTTGTATGAGGAATACATCCGAGATGCGTTGGCGGAGATGTACGAATGAATGTTGGTCTAGATCAACATGAATACGTAGCTCTTGAATAAAGATCTGAATCCGGATCATCATATGGTAGGCAAACGTACAGCTGACACGGACGATGCAGGGACGACACGGATCTTGCTCTCCTCACAATATAAATACGCGACTGGACTCCTCTCTCTCTCTCCATCCCACTCATGTCCACTCCCACAACAAGCCCATATGGCC
Source organism: Tubosaeta brunneosetosa (assembly GCA_038094275.1). Lineage (NCBI taxonomy): Eukaryota > Fungi > Basidiomycota > Agaricomycetes > Boletales > Boletaceae > Tubosaeta > Tubosaeta brunneosetosa. Next base: position 4,715 of record JBBPTV010000483.1, on the reverse strand, counting down.
CAAATGGCGCCTCAAAGACCACCAGCGAGGCCTCTCTCCAGCGCGTCAAGAACCTCCCCGGCTACACCACACCCGTCTTCAAAGGCAAGGAGGAACAGCGCGCCAAAGTGCAGGCCATGGTCGCCGCAAAGGTCAGACCCGATCACTGCTCTCTCTCCTCATCCCCTCATCGCGTCCCACCAGGGTTTCGTCCCCCGCGAACTCGTCGCCAACGAGGTCAACTGGTTCTACTCCCACCTCGGCATCGACGACACCTACTTCCAGAACGAGTCCCCCTCCGTCATCTCCGATCACATCATCGCGCTCTTTGGCGCCAAGGTCCTCGCCTTTACCAAGCACGATCCCTCCAAGCTCGTCATCGATCTCGAGCGCATAGATGACAAGGGAAACAGCGCTACCTTTATCCACACCAGTCCCCCCGGCAAGACATCCACCGAGGGCCCCGGCGCTACTTGTGAAGCCAGGTACTCGCGACACTGTCCCACGACCTTATTTTTGCTCACCCCGTTACAGGGTCGATGCCTTGTTCCTGGACAAGTCGACCCCAGCCAACTGTTACCGCCTCGAAACGTTCCGCGCTACGGGTTCCATCTCCGCGACCGCGTCGCAACAACTCCGTTGCTACTTCGTGACCAAGTGCCGCTTCCCCACCGAACGTCCCCCGTCCTCTCGCCCCGATGGACGTACTGATATCCGCTCGGTCTCTGACCCCGTCTTCCTCGAAAAGGCCAGCGAAAATACCCTCGAGATCTACCAGAAAATCATGTGGCAGGTCGAAAGCCGTTACGGTCCCGTCATGGAAGTGTTCGAGGTCGAGGGCACCCGCGAGAGGCGTCTTGTGATCGGCTACAAGATGGGCGGCACCTCCCGCTTCTTTAGGTTCGCTTTCACCTTTTGTCGTGGGGCGCTCATTCATTCTCTTGACAGTGCTCTTTCCAATCTCTACCACTATTACCAGCTCTACTCGTCTCGCAAGTATGTCGAGCAGTTCTCCAACGGCATCACGGTTATCTCCTTGTATCTCAATCCCATGCCCAACTCCACTGCCGCTCCTATCGAGAGTTCCATCTTCCAGGTCATGAAGGAGGCGTCTTTGCTCTACTGCCTTCCCGATAACCCCTTCTTCCTTAACCCTGAAAATTCGGACCACGCCGTCCAGGAGGCCACCTACGCTTGTAAGCATGTTTTCAAGCTCACTTTGTATCCGTCTGGACAGTTGGTTTTCAGACTGTGGCTGGGTCTTTGCGCAGCACTTTTGCAATCGCCTTGGGCCGGCATATCTCCTTTTGAGGAACATTTTGGACGAGTCCAACGCCCTTCATGCCGAGGTCCTCAACGATATCAAGAGGCGCTTCAGGGAAGAGACCTTTACCCGGGAAAGCATTGCCCAGGTCATCCACGCGCATCCGGAACTGGTGAGTATGACCGAAAACGATCACGGGACCCCTCTCATGATAGTGTAGATACATCTGCTCTACGTCAACTTTGCCATGGTCCATTACCCGGCCGTCGACGACGAGTCCCTCAAGTGAGTCTGTGGTCATGGCCCCGGGGATTATCTGACCAAGTTCATCAGGCCGACGCTTTCATACCAGCGATTGCAGAATACCCAACCGCTCACAGACGAGGAGTTGTACGACAAGATCAGACGTACGGTACCCAACAAGCAGGATTTGCAAGTGCTCGAAAGCTTTTTGATCTTCAACAAGTATGTTTATTTAATTCTCTGTCAAAAGTCTCGTTGAGCACGCTTCCCAGACATGTCTTGAAGACCAACTTTTACCAACCGACCAAGGTCGCACTTTCATTCCGTCTTGCGCCAGACTTCCTGCCAGAGGTAGAATACCCTATTAAGCCATTTGGCATGTTCTTCGTCATCGGGAACGAGTTCCGTGGCTTCCATATCCGATTCAGAGATGTCGCTCGTGGCGGTATCCGCATTGTTAGGTCGAGGAACAGGGAGTGAGTAGGACCCACTGAATCTCTTTGGACATCTTGCTGATTGCCATTTCTCGCAGGAATTATTCTATTAATCAGAGATTGCTATTTGACGAGAACTATGGATTGGCTTCGACGCAGTCGTTGAAGAACAAAGATATACCCGAGGGAGGCGCCAAGGGGACCATCTTGCCCTCGTATGTTTCTTGCATGCTTTATGTGACAGACATTGATGAACGTTGTGTAGCCTTGGAGCCAGCCCAAGACTCTGCTTCGAGAAATACGTAGATGTAAGTCGAGTGGGTTTGTCATGTCGTGCCTCTAACGAAGCGTGGTAGGCTGTCATAGATTTGTTGATACCTGGGCAGACTCCCGGAATCAAGGAACGACTGGCTGATCTGTACGGTAAACCCGAGCTGCTCTTCTTTGGGCCAGATGGTTCGTCTCTTTTTTCGTTCATATGTCGTATTAATGAGTCCTTGTAGAGGGTACTGCGGACATGATGGACTGGGCAGCGTGTGAGCACACAATTCACACTTTCACACTGGTCATTCTAATGTTTCATAGTGCACGCCCGTGAGCGCGGTGCAGAAAAGTGGTGGAAATCGTTTACCACCGGAAAGAGCGCGGAGAAACTTGGTGGTGTTCCTCATGATACATACGGGATGACCTCGCTGTCAATTCGGCAGTACGTGTTGGGTATATACAAGCAGCTCGGCCTCAGAGAGAAAGACGTGACCAAGGTCCAGACTGGTGGGCCAGGTGAGCTTATCCTCATGGTTGCAAAAGGGCCTCGACTGATGATCCACGGTTGACAGACGGTGATCTCGGTTCCAGTACGTAGACAAGTTTCGCTTTCTGATTGTTGCCTCACGAAACGCAGACGAAATCTTACTCAGCTCGGACAAGACTATTGCGGTTATCGATGGCAGTGGTGTCCTCGCAGACCCCGCTGGTATCAACCGTGAAGAGCTCATACGCCTTGCCAAGCTGAGGGTGCCCGTTTCCAACTTTGACAAGTCCAAACTGAGTAAGGATGGGTACCTTGTCAAGGTCGAGGAACAAGACGTCAAGCTCCCATGTATGTAGTTCTTCGATCTCAGTTCCGAGTTCCACTGATGGGAACGATGTCAGCTGGCGAGATAATTTTGGATGGCACAGATTTCAGAAATGGGGCACATCTCCGATTCAAGGCCGATTTGTTCGTGCCCTGTGGTGGGCGTCCAGAGGCTGTCAACATATCAAACGTCGCTGCACTGTCTGATACTGAAGGCAAACCTCACTTCAAGTACATTGTCGAGGGTGCAAACCTGTTTGTCACACAACAAGCACGGCTCCACCTGGAGAAACGCAGAGTCATTTTGTTCAAGGACTCTAGCGCGAACAAGGGCTAGTCATTCCTTCTGTCTCCTAGTTGATAATCGTCAACTCTCTTTTAGGTGGTGTAACCAGCTCGTCTCTCGAAGTTCTAGCCGGCTTAACGCTTTCGACCGAGGAATACGTTGATCTTATGATCTTCAAGGATGGGAAGCCCTCCGAGTTCTATAAAAATTATGTCAAGGATATCCAGACCAAGATCACCGAGAACGCTGCCGCGGAATTCCAGTGTATCTGGCGCGAGCATGCCCGTCTTCAAGGATCCAAGCCACGCACGCAGATCTCGGACGAGCTCTCGAGTTCGCTCAACAACCTCCAAGCTGAGCTTGAAAGCTCGGACCTATTTGACGATTTGCCAAGTAGGAAGGGTGTCATTCGCCGAGCTATTCCGAAAACGTTGGTCGATCAGATTGGCCTCGACGCTTTGCTGGAGAGGCTTCCAGAGCCATATCAACGCGCACTGTTCTCCAGCTGGGTCGCATCGCATTTCGTACGTTGGCTTCCATAATATCGGTACTTGCGTTCAACTATTTCATCCAGATCTACAAATATGGTGTCAACGGTTCGAGCGTCGACTTCTTCCACTTTGCCCGCGAACTCGCAAAGTAAAAAGGGAATGTTGGTGGTGGTGTATGTTTATCTTGGACATTGTAGAACATGAAATTGTGGTAGATATATCTGTACAAGTTTGCTGAATGATGCTCAAAGCTGCATTCTAGCACGTGAGTAAGTTGTAACTTGTCACATAATAAGACGTTATTACTTGAAGAACTGCAGCGTTAGAGTCCATAGAAGAGGGCATCCAATGAGTTGGGACTGACGAGAATCTGACCGTTTCCAAGAACTGGCGCTGCATGCCGCTTTGCTTGTAGTCGGTTAGCTCCATCATCTCTGGGTGAGCCTGGTGAATCTCTTCCAAGGGACTCGTATGAATATCGTGACGAATTGGTACACAACCTCGATGTCTGGTTTGCCTGACGATCAAGACTTGCTTTGCTGTGGCGACGGTGGCGTTTCACCTTTGACCCGGCTGCTAATGCCAGCCTCTGCAAGCCGATTGCTGGGATGTACACTCCGCGTATCCAGCGCTCATCAGCGAGACAGGTACATATGGTCAATGGCCATGCAGTGCATTGGATCCGACCCGAGGCTGCCGCATGCGCCAACGCAGACGTACCTTTGAGTTGGGACTCGGAAACGATGTCAACGCATCAGTAAATTAGCAAACATCTTATTTCGGCTTGGACAGAACTTAAATCGACTTGCCGAGCCTCCGCAGCTTAGCGACATGGCACAAGCACGGCAAGAACTCCAAGGCAAATTAGATGGTAAGCTCGAGTGGGACTGGGGGGTCACTTTACATTTTTGAATCGACATTTTTTACCGGCACACAAAGGCAG
>JBBPTV010000482.1:0-21041 GCA_038094275.1 Tubosaeta brunneosetosa | reverse complement strand
ATACTACCCTTCGCTCAGCCAAATTCTGAGTTGTTTGATCAGTTTCTTGGCCGTGACTTCCAACTTTTCGTCCCTCGTCCTCGTGACATCTACAATCGTTCGCTTTCGACTCGTGGTAGCCAATACGATGCCGACCTTTCTCGGAGAAAATGATATAGAGAGCACAGAGAACGGAATGGGGGTGATTCGGCTGGCATTCGCGTGACGACTTGTCGAAGCACCTGAGCGAGTGCTGTTGGCTGGTTGGGGTCGAGAGGAAGTTGACGAAGAAGAGACGCCGGGCGGGTTCACGTGGACCACGCCCTCACGGAGACCATAATGGCGTACCAGGTCTTCCAGGCGGCTGCGCGGCTGCATGAGATCAAAGAGGTCCTTGAACGACTCCTCGCGCTCGAGATGGAGTTCTGTGTCGTCCATCATCACGTCCTCGCGCACTTTGAGTGCGATGAAGAGATCGAGGATCTGTGTCTCGCGTTGGGTTGTTTGGACGGTGCCATGGGAGGAGGAAGAAGAGAGAGGGAATGGGTCGGAGGTGTATGGGGGACGGATCAGATCTTGGTAAGCGGGCAAGTACGTCGAGCGCAACACGTGCATGCAAGCTAACGAGTGTGTCAGATCTGAGACAGGCCATGTGATGCTGCAAGAAGGTTACCGATATACAACGCCTTGTTCACGAAACGAAGCTGGTACGACAGCCAATACAGAGTCTTGCGCTGGCGCTCGAGTCTCTCGTTTATGCCATGCGCCCCTGGAAACGACATGTACACGATTTTGAGGAGGAGATGTGGAGGCAATGTGGCCAGAGATTGGCGGGACCGACTGCCAGGAAACGGCGGAGGGACGGAACCAGATGCAACGTAGGGTGGAGGAGGAATCATAGACTTTTCGTCGAGAATGACCATGACGAGGAACGTTCCGGGCTGATGGCCAAGTTATAAATGGTCCTCTAAGCGCAGTCTAGCTCTGGCCGCAGCTACTACAGCAAGCCTTGACTAATAGGGACTACCACCATGCCACGGAGAGCCCGAATACACTGCGTATCCTTGAAATCGTCCCTGGTCAATCTACCCGTGTCGATTTATGGACCCCTTCTTGAACGATCCATTGTGCGTGCGTGCTGCCACACGAACATCCATCTGACGCACGACAGCGCCCTCAAACGCTTGCCGTACATTTGAAACGCGACTCTTCAGCCTCGAAAGTGGAAGCTTATGTAGGATGGACGGGGATGGCGTCTTCCTCTTCTCTCGCCCGTTTCAACGCGGACACGCGAGAAAACGCGTTTGAGACAATCGAGATTGATCCCCAGTACGCGCTCGGGCTGGGATTCTCAGAGGGCGACACCGTACGTTTGCTGTTTCTAGAGGGAGGGAAAAGGCGGCTCACATCGTCTTTGGGTAGGTCGAAATTGGGCTGTTGTACGACCTCCCTTTTGCCTCCTCGGTGGGCACAGAACCTCTGACCGCAGATGACTGGGAAATCATAGTCAGCCAGCCTTGTTTCCGTTGACCCGACCTCTCATGTCCTTGTCCAGGAAATCCATGCTTCACATGTCGAGTCTACTCTCTTGTCTCAAGTCCGGGTGGCAAAGGTCGGTCAGGAGATCGACGTGTGGGTTTTGGGACACACAAGGGTCCGCCTCCTCGTCGGTAGGTTCTGTTGCTCCGATTCGCGTGTTCTCCTGAACAACCTCCCCAGTCTCTTTAACACCGCCAACAAAAGACAACGCGGCTCTCCTGACAACGGACAGCGAAGTCAGCATCGCGCCAAAGACGCACGCCCGCCAAAAGGCCGCGGGAAACGCCCAATCCAGGGTTTTTCCAGATGGCTCGGCTGACAAGGATTCCACAAAACCATCGTTACCGGCGACCGTATTACGAGTTCTGCCTACCCGCCTCATTGACCGTTTTTCACCCCCGTCGGCTCGTTATGCTCGATCGGAGATCTTAGCATATATCCACCCTTATGTATTTGCTAATCTTGCCCAATGTCGGTACCCGATGATGGAAGACATGAAAGATGTCTTTCTAAAGTTCTCGTATCGATCGCTGATGCCTCCAGAGAACCCCCTGGAACCCAAGAACACGAACGCAGATGCGGGAACACAAGAGCCTACGGCCCAGGTTCTTCACCCGGGGGAAAAAAGCGAGCCCGTCGTCACGGGAGAGTCTTCATCAGACGTGTCCACGGAGAATCTCCTCCTACTGGGGTGGTCCGATAAGGTCCTTGAAAGCCACGTGTACTTTCCCTACGGGTTGGAAAGTGTCCGCGACTGGCACTGGATACAGTGAGCGAGACTTACTGTTTCAAATGCACCTATTGATGTTGAGGACAAAGTGTGACTCCAACTGGAGAGCGAAAGACGTTCTCAGATCTCTTTACTGACAATCCTGCTGATAGCGTAGAAGAAGCACAACCATTGTGAGTAAAATGTCTGTAGAATATACATTGACTAAAGCCTTTCAATACAAGGCAACCATTCTCGCTGGACAGTGTACTCTCCGGTGTGAAAGACATACTTGATGAAGGCACCAAGCAGCTCCTCGCTAATTTCGCTCTCCAATCTCTCAATGAAATGGTGCGCGGAAGTGCGTAACTCTCTGGTCCTGTGTTTTCTAAATAACTTAATAGCCTTGCAGTATCCGCGATTCTCCTGACTGGGAGAAGAGGGGTCGGAAAAACTTCGGTCGCCTGGGAAATTGCCAGGCGGCTTGAGGAAGACACGCGCACCTACGCGTGTATGGTCTTTATCATTCTTTGTGCCGCTTTTCTGCTGACTGAGTGAAAGACACACACTACATCGACTTCAAGCTTTACACAGAGAAACCGGTACCGACCTTGAAAGCTCTCTTCCGACATTTATATGAGATTGCTGCATGGCACAGACCCACCATACTTATATTCGATAACCTTGACACCGTTTTGAAGGCAGAACTCGAGGTGAGTTCACCTAGCATTTGAAACTCGAATGTATGCAGATATTAATTTGACTAGCACACGGATTCGTTCCGGTACCGCCATATCACAGAGCTTTTCATTGCTCAATTTTCGTCTGGAGCACGCATGATACCTTCTAACTTTCGCGGCATAGTCATGATCGGCACCGCTGAATCGCAAACAAGTCTACATCCCCTCGTCCATACACTGCACATCTTTCAGGATGTGTTCCACATCCAGCCACCTAACAAAGATGCACGCAAGGAGGTCACAGTTTTTCTTGTTCAGTGTTGATTCCTCTGACATTCCTGCTTAGATTTTGGCAAACTTGGTGGGGCGATTGGGGGTAAACTCGTCTGGTGTTGTCGTCGACCCTGACGATCCCCCGAACTTTGCCCTGATTTCGACGCGTACAGAAGGCTATTCTCCTGTTGACTTAAATGACTTAGTCACCCGTGCATTACAGCAAGGTGCAAGCCGGGCGTTTCTGAAGCATGGAGCAGGAGCGACTGAAGTAAGCATGTGAAATGTCATGGTAGTCGATCTAACGCACTGTCTAGGTCACTTTATCTGCGACCGATTTTTCGAATGCACAAGCGGACTTTGTCCCTCAGTCGTTGCGTGATATCCCGCTCCAAAAGTCGAACGTCGAGTGGGCCGATATCGGAGGTAAGTCATACTCGCTCCCTTTTTATGATCTTTATGATCGATTTTTATCGCAGGGTTGAAACACGCCAAGCGTATCCTGCGGGAAACACTAGAATGGCCCACCAAATACGCACCACTATACAAGCAGATACCGCTGCGCCTGCGTTCGGGGTAAAGATCCATCCTTGTATGCTTTTGCCGTCATTGATGCCTGAACAAGGTTGATGCTGTATGGTTATCCCGGGTGTGGGAAGACGCTTCTTGCTTCCGCAGTGGCCAAGGAATGTGGGCTGAATTTCATCGGTATCAAGGGTCCAGAGCTCTTGAACAAGTATATCGGTGCAAGTGAAAAATCAGTGCGTATGCATTGAAGTGTGGGTCTATTTTCTTACCTCGTTTCTTAGGTTAGAGATGTTTTTGAACGAGCCTCCTCTGCGAAGCCGTGTGTCTTGTTCTTTGATGAGTTTGACTCCATCGCTCCCAAGAGGTATGAATCTCCGTCTTGAAGTTTACAATACTTGATCATATTTGAGATTCCAGAGGTCATGACAGCACGGGCGTGACTGATCGCGTGGTGAACCAACTGCTGACTGAGATGGATGGTGCTGAGGGTCTGACTGGAGTGTACGTTCTGGCAGCTACAAGGTCGGTCCACCCTACGTGCTAATTCCGTCGCTGAACGCCGTGAACTAGTCGGCCCGATCTCATCGATGCTGCCCTCCTTCGTCCTGGTCGTCTTGATAAGTCCATATTGTGTGACATGCCCAATCAGGAAGATCGCCTAGACGTGAGAGACGTCATGTCTGGGCGTTACTCGTGGACTAAACCCAACAGATCTTGCAGGCGGTCAGTCGCAAGGTGACTTTGAACGCAACAGTCGATTTGGAAGAAATTGCTCGATCAACTGAGGGATATTCTGGGGCTGACCTTCAGGCTCTGGTGTACAATGCTCATCTCCAAGTTGTGCACGCGTCCATTGACACGTCGAGCAAACGGTCGGCGCGCGAGGAGGAGAAACGCATTCGATATGTAACATTAGGCGGTACTGACGACCAAAAGGTTGTCTCAAAAGCAGAGGAATCTGCGATGCAAAAAAGGGTATACAAACTGGATGCCTGGTTTCGCCCGCAAGCTGATGTCCGTACCCGTAGCTTCAGCAGATTATGAGTTCTAAAGCGGGGAACAAGATCGAACAGAAGCCAATCAACGTGCTTGAAAAGGTGTTATCCACATTTATTGACTTGGATGGCTACTGAATGGTGGATGTGGCAGTACGAAATAACGCAAGCCGACCTTTTGAAGGCACTCGAGACGACGCGACCCTCAGTTTCTCGGGAAGAGCTGAATCGTTTGGGTAGGATGTGAGTGACTGCTCAATTTGTTCTGCAGTGCCCGGCACTGATGCAGAGGCGGCAGATATGGCGCGTTCGTATCAGATCGTAGTCAGAGCAAACAAGCGTTCCCATCGCCACCGGCCGCAAGCGGTGTTGGTTCCCGGGCGACACTTGGATGACATGAGAATTGCAGCTATTTTTCCGCTGTTGGCAAACTGTTTCGAATGGAGGATATCTACCTTATTGAGAGCTCATTATTGTTACGCCACGCCGTGGACGGGTGGATGCAACGAGGCAGCAAGCGAAGCGAGGTGGAGGGGTGCCACTGGGTTCCTGGGGTCCCATGCGATAGGACCCCAGGATGTGGGAGCCAGGGTTTATTAGCAACCAACGCGATCCCTCCTCGCCAAAGTACAAAAACACTTGAAATTGTGACTTATAATGGTTTCTTCGAGAAAGCATCAGAAGTATGGCAAAGCACCACTACAAAGTGCGTTTCGTATTGCACCATGTTGCAGATACTTTGTTGTGTTGCACATCTGATTGACACAGCAAGCAGTGAGGACCCGCACGACGAGGTCGAAAGGCAGGGTCAGTCCCCACGTTCCGCTCATGAGGATAGTGGCAGCTAGCTTACCGCTCAATTCGATCATCTTGGTTCATTAGCCCCTCGCCGATCCCGAGCAAAACACCCAGCTGCTGACAGAGCAACTCCGCTCGTTGGGGCTGTACGCGGCGCACACGTTAGGGGACGGCAATTGTCTATTCCGTGCTCTAAGCGATCAACTGTACGGTACCCCTTCATACCATCTTCAGTTGCGCAAGGACATATGCGACTGGATTGCGGCACATTCGCAGCGCTACGAACCGTTTTGTGAAGATGAACGTGGGTTAACTGCCCATCTGCGGTGCATGCGGGAACAAGGTGCGTGATGGTCGTCATGCGCTTTTTTCGACAAGTGAACGACGCGGTGCAGGCACCTATGGTGGTCACCTTGAGCTGTCTGCCTTTTCTCACTTTGCACGACGGAATGTCAAGGTCATACAGCCTGGACTTGTATACGTCATCGAATGGCCTGCAGGGGGAGAGGTTATCCCCGATCAAGCCACCTCTTCGGTGGCCCAAGCCGACGGGCCCTTGGATGCGCGTGAGAAACGGCGCCTTCGAAAGCAGCAGGAGCAACGTGAGGAAATATCACCACAAGAGGGTGCGAGTGATACGGTGTATGTGGCGTAAGTTTTTTTGGTTCACATGAAGACCGTTGAGAACATTTGCTGATGGGCTCTTGCCGCAATGCAGATACCATGATTGGGAACACTTTTCTTCAATTCGTAATTTGAGGGGGCCACACACTGGCCTTCCGGATGTTTGTGAATTACCAGCGGATTCGGATGTTATTGTACCATCTCCTGTGAAGAAGCAGCCACTGTCACGGTCCAAGTCAAAGCCGGCATCTAAAGCTGCCCTTAAACGTACTAAAAACGGACAATTTACAAGCAACAAGGCAAAGATGGAAGAAACTATGGTTGCCACCCCGACACAAATACCTCTTCCGATGTCACGGTCGCCGTCACCCCTATCCTCCTCCGAATCACTGCCCCTGATCGATGTTGATGTATTACCGCCTACACCTGTCGCTTCACCACCAGTAATTGTAGAGACTTCGCTTCCCCCTATCCTCCGGGTTCACCGATCACCCAAACGCTCATTTGACGAGTCTTCTGGCTCTTCCTCTCTATCGGATTCCATAGCCAAGAGAACTCGCAGTGCCAGTGCGCACAAACTTCCCCCTCCTCCTGTGACGCAATCACGCTCAGACCCAGATGCTATCGAGGTCGACGATGCAGAGGAAGAGTCGACGCCTGGATTCTCCACGCCAAGATCGTCTGGCTCGACGCGCTCTTCTTCTGTGGTGTCGTCGCCTCTTCCTGGGACGCCTCCCCCGGAGCCCGAACCTGAACCTATGACTATAGAAAGACCGTTAACGCGACGTCAACGCAAGGCCCTTGGACTGCCTAAACCGAGGGCTGCCCTTGTTGCAAAACGAGCAAGTGCTGGGAAAATCGTCATTCCGGGCGGTCGATTTAAGAGGAACGCTAGCACCACGGACGACCAGGGGCTGGCAAAGATAAGGGCAGCGGGAGACGCCAGTGTGGATGATGAAAGCAGCGAATGGCAGCGGAATGGCACGGGAAGGCTGGATGTGCGTGGTTTTCGGGAGCTCAAGATCTAGCTCTATGCTCCGCCCACGAACGCATCTCACGACCTCGACGACCCTTGCTACGACGGACTATGCCCCACACACATGTACGCACCTAGACGGCACATTCGCTTTTTTCCACATGGATGCATCTTTGAGCATTTGATTTGGCATCTACTTAGACCTCATTCCCATCCGTTTCACGATACCCACATTTTATTTAAACCTGTATCCGTATACCACTTGCGAAATACTTGGGCGAATCAAGCCTAGTCACTATTATGACGGTGACGCGACCGCAAGAACGTGGCAGTGCCACAGGATTTGGTAATGAACCACGTGACTCGCTCCTATCATTTCCGCGAGACGCGTTTGGCTCCTCCTTCTCTTCCTCCACCATCTGAGATGGATGTGGTCAATGACATGCACACCCTTCACCACACCGAGTCACTACGCCGCAAATCCTCCTACTATTGGCCTGGCCGCCATGAATACAGCTACTTGAGATGGCCGCCTTACCCTCTCAACGACTTTCGCCCCGCGCTCAATGTACGCGCACTTATTTCGACGCTTTCCCCGACTAGCGATGAAGATATTTCCTTGGGGGGCGATCCTTTGACCAATGGTCGTATCCTCCGCAAACGCAAAGCTCCAAAGTCGGACTCTGGCCCCTCAAAGCGAGTCAGACTTGACCAAGGGTATCATAACGTACGGGAAGACGGCGAGGAAGGCGACGACGACGACGACGACAACGATGCCAGGTACCGCCAAACTTATCCAGCATTTTGGGATCCACCCTGCGACGTCATTGATGATGTGGGCGGGGATAAGGCTACTCGCTTCCTTCAAGTCTATCAGTTTGGCATGAACTTGCGGTACAACAACGCGGTCGACGATGATTTCGATGACTACGCCGACGATGAAGACGCGACTAGGTGGGGGTGGTGCAAGGAAGAGGAGAAACTTCGCACTCTTCTTGAAGAGCGTCAAAAGGACGCGTCTCTCTCTCGGGACATAGATATGGGAAGATTTTATATGACGCGTTACCACGGTCACCTTGTGGCATTCTCCAAACATGAAGGCGCCTTCTCCCGAACTGCCAAAATGGTCAAAAAGCGAAGCGATGGCTGGTTGTTTTTGCTTCCGGACATTCCGTGGCCGGATGGCGTCGACAATGTCGAGCTAGAAGGGCATGATATACAGCCTTTAGGTGTGCACCTTGACTTTATCACGGCCTGCGCACTCCTCCAGTCCTACGATCGCGTGAAGCTGGAGGCGAGACTTCAACTGCACATCCTCTCGGAGGGCACGTATGACCCTGAATATGATCTTCCGTTTGAGCTCCGTGCCCACTTCGTTCTTTCACTTGCAATGCCCGAGCAGTTCAATGGATCACACTTTCGAGGTGAGGTAAACGGACTTGATGGTCTCCAGCATCGACTCTTCTGCTTCCTCTCCAACACACCCTTCACACCTTCTGTACCTGGGATTGGCGGGGAAGTGACGAATGTTACCATCCCCTTCTTCCTGAACATCATGCGTCCGGCCCCCCCTCTTCCAGAGCATATGACCTACGAGTCGTTGCAGCCCGAGGGACTCCTCTTGGCGCTGATGCCCTTTCAGAGACGTACCGTCGCATGGATGCTCGAGCGCGAGCACAAAAAAATCACACCTGAGGGGACTGTAGTCACGCTCGATGCAGTGGCGTCTTCAAGCGCACCAGGCAGACGCTTGCCACCATTTTGGGAAGAAATAGAAATGGGAGGTCAAACTTTCTTCTTTAACCGCCTTACGAGTGCTCTTAGCCTTGCTCTCCCTGAACCTCACGCTGCGCTAGGGGGCATACTTGCCGAGGAACCGGGTTTGCTTCTGCATTGTACTTGATGTCATTGTGTGTTTACACGACTTTTAGGCCTTGGAAAAACCATGGAGTGTCTTTCGTTGATACTTCTCAATCCTGCCCCGGAGAGGAATCCCGTGAACAAGAGATGGGATCCGGAAGCGCAAGTCCATGTCAAGGAGATCAAAGTAATGCTTTACCCGTAGTGTGCTTTCTTCCCGTGTGCTGATTTTGCATGTTTATAGACGACCCTTATCGTAACCCCACCTGCACTTGCGTCCCAATGGGCGGATGAATTCGCCGCTCACGCTCCTGATCTCAAAGTTTTTGTATACGAAGGGTGGGCAAAAGTCAAGGTCCCTGTAACGGCGGCCGACGTGAAGGCTGAGGTGGCGAAGCGTCGTCCTGCGGCTCCAAAAGCTCCGCCCAAGAGCAAGTTGAGTGCCAAGCGTCGTGGCAAGGCCCGTTCCAATGGTGTGGAAGACGAAGACGTGGTTATGGATGACGGAGACATGAAGCCGAATGATATTATGGATTGGGCTAGCTATATCAATCAGTTTGACGTGTGCATCACGACGTACAAGGTCCTCCAAACGGACAGGCTCGTTGCCCGCGCTCCTCCCGAGCGGTCTCGCAGAGAGGGCGTGGAGTACAAGAACGTGAGAAGGCCAAGGAGTCCTCTGGTGGTCTGCGAATGGTATCGGGTGATCATGGATGAAGTCCAGATGATGGGCGCAGGCAAATCCGAGTCCGTTTCGTCCTGTTTTGCAGATTTGCTTGGGCTAATGTCGCGATCCCAGGGAGATGGTGTCCCTTATTCCCCGTTTATCTTCGTTTGCCGTCTCCGGGACCCCAGCGCGCGCTCAAGTCTCGGATCTCATCGGCGTTCTTCGATTCTTACGTATCGATGACCTTGTCGCGCCAAAGCGACTGTGGAATAGACTTTTGAGACCTGGGTTCAAGGATCAGTTTGCGTCCTTGTTCCAAAGGTATTCTGTCAGGTTAATCCATTCGTCTACGAGTCCAAGCCCTCTACTCAATACGTGATATAGGACGTTAAAGTCTGGTGTCGAGAACGAGTTGACGATCCCTCAGCAACAACGATACTTGGTGAGCATCGAACTTGGACGGGTCGAGCGACACGTGAGTTATCTCCGAGTTTGTGACGGACCACGTTTGAGGGATGACCTTTTGAAAGGTGTACGACCAGGCCCTCGAACAGGCGCTTGCCGAGCTAGGGCTGGACGCGCGTGGAGTGGCCGCCTACGAGGGATGGGAGGTAGATGCGAGTGTTCTGAGAAATGTGCTGAGAAGGTTGAGGGGGATTTGCACACATCCCCAGGTGAGCTGCGGGATTTCCTTGTGTGTTTTGCAGACGCTTGAAACATGCTGTGGTACAGGTTGGACAGCTGCAGAAGCAGGGTGATAGGTTGAACAAACCAGGTGCTTTGAAGAGCATTGCCGACGTCTTGGAGGTAAGGCCGAATCCTTCGCAGCGGAGATCTGTTCGTGTTCATCGACCCTTTTCTTTAGTCCATGATAGAACAGAACTGGAGGAATTTGATGGAGGACCGAAAAGGAAAGGTGGGTACTCATGGACACTCTTGCCGCACGCACGCTTATCGCTTCGGCTATCTAGGTATTGACACTCACTCGTCTCGCGCAACTGCAGCAGCACCGCGCGGACGAGCGTGACCGGTACCAGCGCGCGCTCGAGGCTCTGCTCACTGCAGAAACAGAAGCCAATCAACTCATTGACGAAATTAAAGCTTCCGCGGCGCAGCATAACGTCAAGGGCGAAGTTCTCAAAAAAGAAGCCCGCGCATTGAGAGATTCCAGAAACGCAAAGTTGTCCAGTGATAAGAACAGTGACGGCATTGATAAGGGGAAAAGAAGGCAGCTTGAACGGGATTCGACATCGCCGATCGATCTCGACCTGGATTCCGACGAAGACGAGGATGCCGAAGACCGGGGTTTACCCAAGACGCCAGCCGGCGAAGAGCACAGAGCCAAGCGAATGGCATTATCATCTCGTCTGAGAGAATGCTACCTCGTGCTTCATCGCGTCAAATTCTTGCAGGGAGATGTATACCACGTTCTTGGATCTTCGTTTGCGGAGAAGGAAGATGCAGCATACGCAGGCGCCGAGGTCCTTCGGAAAGACTTGCTCAAATGTGAGTTCGTGTTATGTGATTTGGGATTGTGCTGAAGTCTATGTGTGGATAGCCACGGAAGAAGCGGCCAATGGGGCTATGCGCAGGCTGAGCGCTGAGGCGACGGAGAAACGCGTGACCCAGCGAGCACTGCAAATCCCGTTGCCCTTCATGAAAGGCGGCGGCATTAGATCTACGCATTTGGTGAGCGGCACCATTCAGAAGCCTTGCATTAATTTCACGCATCTTGCTAGTTCGAAGAAGCCAACGAGATCATCGAAGTAGTGCTCAACGAGCAATCCGCTCTTCTCTGGCGGTGGCGTGCCAAGATTGTCGAACTCCTCAGTCAGAAGCTCAACGCCGCGGGTGAGCAAGCGGATGGGGAGGAGTATGCACGTACTCTGGACACGCAGGGTGAGGCCGAGGTCTACCTACAGGCCTATACTACTCTGCTGGCCGACCGTCGGGAGACAATTGCTGCGGAACGAACACTCCTTGCTGCGCACGAAGGAAGGGAAAAAAAGATGCGCAAGACCAAGGCTGCTGCGCGGGCCAAGATGCGTGCCGAGGAGAACTTGGAGATCCCCGAGGACCTTGAAGTACAGCCCGAACATGAAGTGTTGCACAAGCAACTGTTGGAAGAACGCAAGGAGCTGCAGCTATCGGACCGTGCGCTCAAATCGGTTATGGTAGACCTCTCTACGATTGCCGTCAGCATTCCCAGGGAGAACGATCCGGAAAAGATGATTGCCAAAGAGGGTGCTGCGAGGTTGCGGACGCTGATCGCGAACCTGCGTAAGCCCTCTTACGTGTCACGATATCAGATGATTTATTTCTCTAACAGAGGAACTCACGGACAAGCTTGACGCCGATCTGGCAGTGCTAAGAAAGGTGTTTAACGATCGTATCGTGTCTGTATTGGCGTTCTTCGCAACACCTGTTCGCTCACAGCATCACCAGATACTTTCGACATCTTCAAGAAATTTCTGATACCGTGGTCGAAGTCCAATGGGAGGGCACTCTTCCGGATGCCATGGAGTCGACTAGGCTTGACATTGCCGATTTCGGAGCCAAGATCAACACGAAGCGCGCACGCCAGCGATACCTCGAACATCTTGCTACGGGTGGGTCGTACGTTGATGACGACGATGTTGGGTGTATTCTATGTCAGTGCGAGTTTTCGCGAGGGTTCATCACCCAATGGTAAGAGGGGACTATTACTCGCGAGGCGTGTATGCTGACGCTTGCAAAGTGCGCATATATTTTGTGAGGTACGTTGTTCGACTTTCTCAAAGCGATGAACTGGGAAACTGATTCGCGCCTCAAGGACTGCATGAAGGCGTGGATTGCACGTGGTCAAGGACGGGCTTGTCCCGTTTGCCGGTACGCTGTATCCAACCTCTTCTACTTATCATGTTCACGTCTCCCGTAGGTCTCCTATTGATCACACAGAATTGCAGCGGTTCAGTATTCAGGAGGAACGCCCACCTCCGCCGAAACCGGTGACGAGCAATGGAGAACTTGTCCCCGTGTCTCGACGGGAAATCCAGTACAATATGATTAGTGAGTCCTAGTTACTGACGCCAAATATCGACTTACTCAACACCCGGTCGTTAAAAGATCCCGTGTTATTCGCAGACATACAAACGATGGAATCCAATGGAAGTTATGGGAGCAAGATTCAGGCGCTTGTTCGGCATTTGCTGCACATTCAAGTTGTAGACCCGGGTGCCAAGAGTATCGTTTTTTCTGCATGGGCTGATTCGTTGTCAAGTGCGTTTTGTGATTGCTTCATTTTCGCGCGCGCTCACGGTCGATCTCGTCTAGTTGTCGAGCATGCATTGCATTCAAACGGCAAGTTCAAGACTGTTGATACCCGTACGTCGGACTAAGACTCTTGTAGGGATACCTTCTATGCGGCTTGACCGTGGTTCGGTCAAAAGCGGAGCAAAAAGATTTAGAGTCGACCCCGCTCTCCAAGTCCTTTTGTTGCACGGGTAAGTAGATCACCCCTTCGACATGGCCTTGCTCAACGTCCACAAAGCGAACGTGACAACGCGGGTCTGAACGTCACCTGTGCCTCCCGGGTGTTCCTCTTGGAGAGTGTGGTCAATCATGGGTTCGAAGTGCAGGGTGATTTCTGTTGTCGTCGGTGCCAGAACGTCGCTGATCACGGTCCTAGCCATTGCACGTATAGATCGCTTGGGTCAAACGAGAGCGACTGAAGTGTTCTGCTACTATGCTGAAGGTACGTTCTGACCGTGCGTTGTCACGGGGACAGCAGCATAAATACTACGTCCGTAGACACCGTAGAAAAAAATATCCTCGACCTGGCTGCCCGACAGGGCCTCTCGTTGTACACCAAGGCCAATTCGGCGGGCACGCTCAACGTCACCTCCCTCGCGATGGACGCGGACAAGACCCTCGTGGACGCCCCGAAGAAACCGGGCCAAAAAGGACGTGCGGCGCAAAAGGGCGATTTCATCTTTAGGTGCGTCTTTTCTGTGCGGGCGCTGTCCGTCTGACGGTCGGAGGACAGGGTGAACGATATGCTGGCGATCTTGTTCCCGCACATGTTTGAGGAGCTGGAGTATCTGCTGCCGCAGGACGACGACGACGGGGACGATGCGGGGGCGTGGGATGCGGAGGCGCCGCCTGTGCCGGTCAGACGGGTGTATGTGAACGCGGAGGCGGGGCCCTCGCGGCTGCCGTCGTAGAGGAGGAGGATGTATTCTACGATATCTACATAGTATTTAATTGAAGGAGGTTCTCGGTGCCCGCGGCACCTCGAAAGCCCGGCGGATGACGAGCAGCCTCGAGGCCCGGCGGTGGACATGCACACGACATCGATCGATAATCGGCGGGTCGACCCGTGAACGCGACGGAAGCGTGTCGGTCCTCGTTGCGATGGACGACAGGGGGGGTGAGGAGGAGATCTCCGGTGATCTGGGCTTATCGTTGCCAATCCGAAAACCTCTTTTTTGCCGATCGCGCGCGTCGGATCTCATGACGTCGTGGAGGCAGCACGCCGCACAAAGTTTTGCCAGCGCATCCGTTCGCTCGGTACCCCCCAGCGTGTCGTTCGAAAACAGGGGAGGGCACGTAGTAGGGGGGAGACAACGTTGGCTGTGCGGGGCACACGCGGACGGCAGGTGTGGACATGGCAAATTATTAACGACGACCGTCGAGGTCGACTACAAATACCAGCTCTGCGAGTGCTACGAAAAACGAAGCGTCGCCAGCGACGGAGACTATGTACGTGCTACGTATACTCGATTATAATGCATAATTTCATACCGCAAGACGGCGCGGGGGGAGGGAGAAAAAACGAAACGGAGAGAGATGCAGTGTGTACATGCGTGTGCGTGGATGCAAAATATGTCGTGCGATAACGGCGGCACGGAAAGAGATGCTGGACAGCGATGCGAGACGAAACAAAATGGGGATGTGGAGAAAGGATGTGGGTGCCAAATGAAGGACGCAGTCAGAATCCACCGCCGTCCCAACTTGCCCGCTTGCGCTTGTTGTCGCTGACTTTGCGCAGCTGCAGATCTTGCGGCGAGACAAAACTCATACCACGCTGGTGGGGCTGGCGCGTAACTGTGGCCACACCCACCTCCTGCGGCGTTTCCACCAGCAACGCGTGTGCCGTCTGCAACGCCTGGGTGACCGAAGAGTATGGTGCGCTTAGTGGCGCTGATTTCAAAGACGTGTTGGAGCGCGCCAGGTCGAGTGCTTGTCCCTGCCTCGAGGTATCTGTGGCGCCGGAACTCGTGTCATGGTGGCCATCCGCAGAATGACTGCCGCTGTAATAATGCAAGTCTAGGAAGGGCAGATCATGGAAATCACTCGACGTCGACGGCTTCCACACGTCGGGCACGTCTGTAGCAAGCAACGCGGCAGGCTCTGAGGTGTGCTGAGAGAGTGCGTCGAAAAAAGGCAGTGAGCGCGTGGTGGTAATGACGGGCTGCGAATGCGTTTGAACCTGTGTTGAACGTGTCATGGTGGAACGCGGCTCGGACGGCGGCACAGATATGGATCGGCCATGTGATGCAGATGAATGAACATGCGTCAGCGGACGCATGGGGCGAGATGTCGTGAGTGGCGTCGCAGGCGGCGTCGAGTGTGCCAAATCAACCATGTCCTCCATGTTGTGGGGTGCGATGGCGAACAGCTGGAGTGTCGACGCCATGTTCATAGACGTTTCCGTATCGTCTTTCTGGATCCCGACTTCGTTGGAGGATGCAGACGCGGGGACTTCAGTCTGATCGTTGAGCGTAATCGACGCCAGTTCGATTTCGTCAATGCCGGGGAGTGCGGACGTGTGCATCTGCATGGCATGCATGCCAGAAGGTGGCTGGATGCCTGAGAGGCCGAGGCCAGGTGTTCCGAAGCCGAAACCAGGGCCATAGTACGACTGCTGCGGTTGGTGGGTGCGTGCACCAAAGATAAGGTCGCCGGCGTAGCTCGAGTGGTGGGTGAAGCCCCTAAATGAGCTGGTGGGGAACATCTCAGGGTCTGAAAAGGTGGAGTGGGTATCTCCGACACCAGCCTCGGAAGCAAAGTCGTGAAATGTGGTCGGAAATAAGTCGTATCGATCCATGACACCATGATTGAGGTGATGAAAGGAAAAGGGGGAGGAAGGCGCTGGAGAGAGTCCGTCGGCGAAAGAGGAGCCGCTGCTGGAAAAGGTGGTGTCGAGTCGGGGATTGGCAGAAAACCAGTCTTGTGCGCCCCAAGCGGATTTCCCGATGGTGTGCACACGACGCATGAAGGGTGATTGGTTAAAGGGGTAATCAGAGGAGATGTGGGATGACGTCGGAGAGCCGGTGTGGACGGACCAGCTGCTCGAGTGGATGGGTGTGTCGATGCTGGACCAGGTGCCCTGTGACTGGGACGAGTCTGTGAGCTCAGAGAGGGAGTGCGTCGCGCTGGGCATGAAATCAGGGATGGAGAGGGGCTCGGATAAAGGGTCGATGGTCTCCATGTCCATCTCTGCAAAGGGCTCTGACGGGTACTCGTCTTGGGGAGACTCGGTGGAGATGGGTGGACACTTGAAGAGGCGGCGGGTGGACTCTTCCTCTGAGCTCTCGTCGTCCTCTGAGCAGGAGGGGCTCTCTGGGACGCTCTTGGTGCCGCCTCTGAAGAGGCCGGAGGCGCGCTTGCGACGAGTGGGCCCGACGTGGGAGGTGGTGCACGGGAGGTGGTCGTCTGTCGCTGCGCGGACGGGGAGGGCGTCTCTCTTCTTCTTTGGAGCGTTGCGGGGCTTGTATCCCGCTGCCTGGTAGAGTTCTGGGAAGGCGTTGCGGAAGCGATCGCGGAGGTCGGTGGAGCGACGGTTCTGCTCCTGGAAGATGGGGTCCTTGACGATGGTGGCCCAGACGGTGCCATGGCGCTCGTAGCCGGCCTTGAGCGCGCGGTCCTCCTCCTCGGTGAACGGCCGACGCTTCTTCGAGCGGGTCTTTTCAAAGATGGAGCGACCGTCTGGGAGGGTCGAGCGGACCTTGCTCGACAGGTGGGTCTTTGCGTTCGGGTAGTGCTCCTTGTACGCGTCTGGGAAGTAGGTGCGAAACCTGGGCGAGGTGAGGGGGTGAGTATGGGTCTGTGAACAAGACGTACCGGTCCTTGAGGTCGACGGGGGAGCGGTTGTCAAATGTGAGCTTTGGGTCCTTGAGGATGGCCTTCCAGTTGCCGACGCCCCACTAGCCAAGTCGTGAGCGACGGCGAGGGTGGTGTACGCGGACTCACCGTGTTGCAGCCGTCGACGAGCATCTGCGTCTCTTCTTCCGACCATTTTTTGCGCTGTTTCTTGTGCACGACGAAGCCGTCGTCGACGATGCGCGACTTTCCCTTGGGCATGTTGTTAGACCAGCTGAGGTCTGGTGGAGGCGTCGACATGATGAACAGATCAGGTTTTATTTCTTTCACTGCCACTTTATTACAGTCACTACGCCATTCGTTCTTCTACCCGGCCGAGCCGTTCTATCCACCCATCTAGTCGCCCTGCCAGCTCCCCAATCTGTGCCCGTGACAGAACACGCGGCTGAACCCACGAAATGTGTGCTTTCTCATCCACCTGGTCCAGCGTACCTCGAATCAACTTGAGGCTGCACGCGTTGATTATCAGCACAACACGCCCCTTCCATATTTCCCCCTTTGGCTCACCTCAGTGCCTTCATGATCAAATGTTCTACCTCATCTTGCGCAAGGCGCGTCTCCGCGGCGATCGTCGCGAACGTCATCGTACGGTCATTCGCACTCCGTTTGAACACCGTCTCTATAAGCGCCATGAGACAGATCTTCTGTCGGAGGAATGGATAGTTTTGTTCCAGAATCGGCTGTTCCAAACTTGAGCTGCGTCCATTTGCCACGGCTCTCCGCACCCATCACGCACCTCCTGCGGAAACAGCGGTGCTAGTGCTTCGAATTTCCCAATGTTGCCTTCATTGAATGTAAACAACAGCTTTTTGATCCAATCATACTGCGTGTTGTCCAGCGCGTCCAGTATCGGATGCATCAACTACCACAGATGAGATCATCATTCGCCACGTGCACTTGCCACCGTGTTTCAAATCCACTCACCAACTCCCCAAAGTTGTAGATACTCTCCCCGAGGAAGGCCGAGATGCCAAGGTCGTGCGCGCGCAACAAACGTTCCTCCCCGGACAGGTCCGTCCCCACATCAACACATGCCAGATAGAGCAGCGAGTGCTTGTAATACGGCGCATAGTCTGCCTTGGCCTATTTAGAATGGCGTCAGCGATTTGATCCGCTAGAACCTTCTCGATCTTCCATCTCACCTTGTAGTAGTCCGCAGCCACACGATAATACGATGCGTTCACAGCATTGTCCACATCCTCGAGCTGATCGAGCGTCTTCCAAGCCGTGTCCATGTCCTTCTTCGTACCTTCCAAGTCACCGTAGACCAATTTGGCATGGGCGATGTTGGCCAACAAGAGTACGTAGGCCTCCTTGGACTTGTCAGCATCGATCCGAGAGAGGAGTGCGCTCAGAAAGCCAAGCTGTGCTTGTGGATCTTTGGGGACGGAATGAATCGGAATGGAAATGGGGCTACAGCAAGCACGCTCACTCGTTATCTCCTTCGAAACACGCGTTCCCAACTCCACGAGTTTCTGCTGATTTAATTTGGACTCGAAATCTCTCACGAATTGCTGAAAGACGACCACACGGCATGGTTTTGAAAGGGGGTGATCGAAGAATTCGAACAGCTTGAGTGTGAGCTGGTGCCATAGTCTGTCAGACGGGTGAGTGCTGTCCGGGGTGGTGTACTGCATCCATACTTGCGCGTATACAGATTCTGGAATGCGTCAAAGAACGGATGGAGGTCTGGCGGTGTAGATGAGAGTGCTTTGGCGATAAAGTCGTCCAATACGAGCTTTGGGGGTGCCACAGAAAAGTCTTGTACGGATGGCATGGATGGACTCGTAAGCGTTGTCAGGATGGTTTGACCGTATTTGGCAACAGCCTTGAAAACTAACAAGACCAAATTGAACACAAACGCGAGCATCGATAGCGATAAAGAAAGTGCAAGTCAACCAACGACACATTTCAACATTCTAAGTGACTCACGTGACACTCCGTTCTAGATCGCTTGAATGAACACGTGACACATTTATGGCCCCACTCCTGCGGGTCTCCGTCTCCCCTCCGCAAGATGCCCTTTGACTTTCGCCTTGATCTCAAGATACCCGTATGTCTCGAATTCACCTCCCCATCGATGCCTTCACTCACCTTTCATAGCCATCGATAGCCCAGCTCTTCCACACCAACTCGGTTCCATCTCCGGTGGACGCAGAACGAATCCGCCAACTGTTGAAAGAGCGTCGGGTTAAATTAGACGCCTATGCCGAGGAGATCGACCACGCTCGTGCGGAGGTATGCCGCCTAGAACGACAGCGTGATCAAGTCCAGAACGTCGTTCATGAACTCGAAGCACTCATATCCCCCGTCCGTCGCATGCCCACGGACATCATGGCCAAGATCTTTGAGCACTGTGTCTGGGATCAAGCTATCCCGAAACTCGATCCTCATGCCGCGCCTTTGTTGCTCGGCCAAGTCTGCCGCTCTTGGCGCTCCCTCTTATTCGCTCTTCCGTGTTTGTGGACATCGCTTCAACTCGATCTGCCTTCTGGGAACAAGGATTGGGAGGCACTCGGACGATCCAAGGGCCTTGCGATGCACTCGTGGTTCTCTCGCTCGAAAGCACTCCCAATTTCCCTCGTCGTTGACCATCCCAAAGGATCTCTTATCCCATGGCAGGCACTCGTGTCCTTTGACAAGGATATTTTTACTCTCGGTTCCCGCTTGAAGGATCTTTCCCTACACCTCTCAGCTCGCTCTCTCAGCTCCTTGTTGACATTTATGCAGAGTCCCCTACCATTCCTCGAACATTTGGAACTCGTCAACTCCAATTCCCTTCCCACCATCGAAAACCCACCCCCGATCGTATTGCGTTCCGCACCCAATCTCAAAAGCTTGAGTCTCTCGTGGTGTAGTCTCGACCTCCGCCATTTCCAGATCCCATGGGCTCAGCTTCAGCATCTCAATCTCGAGCATGACGCCAGCTCTTTCTGGAGCCCCGTCCACAGCGACTACCTCCAAATCCTAGCCCTCTGTCCCAATTTGACCACCCTTTCCCTCGGGATCGGTGCCCTCGTCGGCGAGGTTGACCCTGCCGACGTCCAACCCATCACCCTCACGCGCGTCCACACGTTCAAAACAAATCTCTACCTCCAAACACCCTACCTCGCCCTCTTGTTCAGCGTCCTGCACATGCCCTGTCTCCGTCATTTCGAGATCCGAAACGCGAGCCTCGCGCTGGGGAGCTTTGCAGGTCAAACCGAATGCCTCCCCTTTCTGACCCGTTGCGCCGACACGCTCGAGAGCGTTTCCCTGAACCGCGTCGACATGGCGGATCCGGTCGTCCTGGCGTGTCTCGCCCAGCTCCCGCATCTACGCACCATGTCGTTTCTGCCGGGGGTGCTCCGGCTGAATCATGGGCTCATCGCAGCGCTGACCCACGACGACGCCGAGAACGCGGCGCGGATATGTCCCGCGCTCGAGACGTTGCAGCTCCGGTGCTCTGCGGTCGTGCCCGTCGACGCGATCGCGCAGCTTGTGGCGTCCCGGCGTCGGGCGGAGCCCAAGCTCAAGTGGCTCTCG
Source organism: Tubosaeta brunneosetosa (assembly GCA_038094275.1). Taxonomy (NCBI): domain Eukaryota; kingdom Fungi; phylum Basidiomycota; class Agaricomycetes; order Boletales; family Boletaceae; genus Tubosaeta; species Tubosaeta brunneosetosa. Next base: position 745 of record JBBPTV010000482.1, on the reverse strand, counting down.
CTGCAGCTCGCGACGTTCGAGTATGGCCTGGATACGCGGGACAATAAGATCGAGGAAGTGCAGACGAGGTTGAAGGAGCACGTCGAGGGGGGATTGAGGCTCGTATTGACCAAGTCGCGGAGCACGGGGTAATTTCTTGGCATGCGTCTTGGGATTTTTGATTGCTTTCATTGTATCTTCACACAGATCAGTCATTTTGTATGATGAAGAATCCATGTATTTTAGCCCTTGGTCCTCCTTCGCACGTCCTTTCGGAAGTGACTTCCTGTTTGTATTAGCTCTCCTCTCCCTCAGGAGACGTCCGGAACACCAGCTAAACACAGTGGTTACTGCGGCCACCAGGGTGAATATCTCGCTCCAACCAAACGTTCTCGTCGGCATTTCAACAACTGTTCATGAGTCCTCGTCGCTCAGTTCTATACAGCCTTCTCTCAAGTTCCCAACGGCCTCCCACGAGCAACTGCGCGAGCGGGATCGGGCGTCATCGTATATCGGTCATCCATCCGCCTGGGCCGCCCTCAAGCTCAACTCCCTCCCTACGCTCGTGCTTACCGCCACCGGCAGCACCCCCGGTCCGTGCCCGACAGTCGAGCCCACCCGCCCCCCATTCCGAGCACGTACGTGTCGCGCGGGGCGTGTAGTCCGCTGCGTCGGCGTGCGTGCGCGCATTGCGGGGAGGCTGGCTTCCACGCCCACGCACCGCGCGTCACATGTGAGCGCACGCCCTGGTCGTCGGTCCCCACGC